>BNST01002117.1:0-179730 GCA_019650275.1 Xylocarpus granatum
TACGTGAGCATATGCTAGGTTTTTTTTACATTGCCACTGCTTCCCAGAGCCCGATTATCCATATTAACCACAAAAGCACATCTGTTAAATGTCAATTTAAGATCTCTTGGAAGCTTCTTGCATTTTAAAAGGTGAAGAAATCTTTTTGATTGCAAGGAGCGATTATTGTTAAGTTTTATTAAGTTGAAGTTGGTTGCTATAAGGATCCTGATTAATAACACAATAGACTCTCACTTTAGAGCCTGCACTATTTTGAAATCTCCTTTTATAGTTTTTATTTATTTCAGACAGTTATAACTTATTCAGAATCTTTACCGCTATTGTGTGTGCATTAGATAGAGTAAAGAAAAGGGGCTGTTATTATGGATGATTGATTGTTAACATTTTAACATCGCACCCCATCTGTTTCTAATATGACAGAAGGATGATTTTGGTCTTTGATTATTTTGCCATAGGGCAATTGTTTGCAGTCATGACAGAAAACAGCATATTATGTGCATTGATGTGTGTACTTTCCATACCAGAAAACACAATATCGAGTGATTTGGAAATGTATCATTTATCTTTCAAAAATTCATCAAATTACTGTATATTTCCGCATGAAAAGTACACACATCCATGCATGGATTATCAAATGCGTATTTGGTTTACTTGATTCTCTTTACCAAAAGGGAAAAAAAAGTTGTGTTGTGTGATTCCATACCTAACCATTATTGATATAACGTGCATGTTACTTTATGGACACTATGGAGAATCATCCTAAAGAAAATCTGCTCGGTGTGCTTATAATCGGTGTTTTCTTGTGCTGTTTTCATTAGCAAACGTTTCAAACTTCGGTTGATTATATTCTGTTAATTTGACGAACCACTTTCTCATGCCCTAGGGATTGTCTTTCAAGTCAACAACTCGTCGATTGTGTGCGAGAACAACTAGCCAATGTAAGTTTCTAAGATCAACTGTGAAATATTGTGGATGGTTTTACATAGAGGTAACGGAGGTCGCTCTATCTTATGCAGGAAACAAAACTTTCAGTCATTTGCGAGAGAGTATTCGATCGGTGTTTAGCTCCAGTGGCTGGCGGCGAAGGATGTGACAACATGACCATGATATTGGTTCAGTTTAAAAAACTTTCTAATTCTGTTGATGCCTCTACCGCTAAGCAGCCACCGCCATCTGGCCAACAATCTGAATCAGAATGTTCAGCAGTGGAGACCGAATCGAAGTAGCTGTGACACCCGTTTCACCGACATCCTAAAAAGGGGCTACCGATTTTCCACAATCTGACGCGCTTCTATGGTGAGCGCCAAACTTGGGATCACATTTATGAAAAATGATTCTGTGTGATTTTGATTCTAAATATTCAAACTTCTTTTTAATATGATTTAATCAGTTTGACGATGGATTTTCTGTGCACGTGTGTGTGTTTTTTTTTATATGTTGTCTTTCAGAATTGAAATTGCTCCGTTCAATTCTTGGAAAGATGTTGTAAACTGAATTATCATACTTACATCGTAATTAATAAACTAATAAATAATAAACTGAGAATGACGATATTAGCAGTATGGGCATAAGCTATCCATCTATTATTCAACCATTCTATTAATTATAATTTTGCTTGTTAACCAAAAAAAATGTTTTATGAAGAAATATTCTTAACTAGATTAATAATATTAGGTTATTTTGTAAATTTAATTTATTTAATATTATTATATATAGATATATATATATTATATATATATATATATATATTGTACTTCTAAAATAATATCTGTTAATTTATGGGATGGTATTTTTTTTACTCTTAAATTGTTAATAATTTGAAATATAGTTTTATATTCTTTTAGTATTTAATTTTTATTATTTTAGCACCAATAATCTTATTATTATAGATTTAACAAAAAATTAACTACAAGTATATACCCAACTCAATTTTTTTTATAATTTTTTTTTCATATATGTCATTTTTGAACGAAAATATTACTACAAAAATAGTCCTGAACAAATTCTTACTTTTCACTCAAATATTATTCGTATTACTATTTTATTGAAAATTTGATTAAAATAAAGTATGAAATCTTAAAATAATCAATAAAGAAGCCTGACCAATTTTTTTTGGTGGCTAAAAATATTTAATAAAATTTTTATTAATTTTTCTCTCAATATTTTTAAATTATTTTTTAATATAATTTATTTTAAAAAATAAAATTTAGTCACGTGTAAAATGTGCAAACTATTAGCTTATAAAATAAAAATAAGAATAAAGAGAATAGTAGAAATAGTTATAAACGCAAATCATCTATTTAAAAAAGATTTTGTTGAGTTCTTTGATGCATATTATGTATTACAACCATACAAAGGTAATATTTGTGTGAATCTCTCATGAACTCTGTATTTAGAAAGACAGAATATATAACATATGATTGAACCATGAATTTTCTTCCTAACAATAATAATAATATAGAGATGACCCCTATGACTTTAAATTAACTTTGGATTGAAATTTTTAATTTTTTTAAAAATATATAAAAATAAAAAATTATTTTTATTATTTTTTATATTCATATGTTATTTAATTTTTAAAGTTAAATAATAAAAAAGACAAAAGAAAATTCTTTTCCATCAATTTTACAGGATTTCTTTGTTCTTTTCTCGTTGGTCCACGCAAGCAACAGGTAATGCTGACTACACATTTAATCTACACCGTCGGATCCAGAAGAGCACAGAACACTGCATGAAAGGAAAGTTCAGATTTAAATCACCCACGTATCCACCATGCGAAACTTCTTATCCACTCATTTCAGAAACGAACCGTTTCCTCCGTGAAACAGCTGACGTGTCCATTCTATTATTTGATCCGTTTAAAAAATAATTAGAAATTAAAATTTTAAAAAACAGAAAACACATTTTTCCACAAAAGTCGGGCCCACCACGTAAAAGGAAGCCACAGGCTCCAACACTTTTGCCTCTCATCGCATCACATGCGTCCACGTGTTACCGTGTCACATCATCAATATTTTAATGCACCCCGATATTAAATTTTGTTTCAATGTTTTCTCAATATTTTATTATTTTACATAATTGGGCAATTAGTTTTGCTAAATTGCATGCTAGTCCATTGTTGACTTTCTCTTTATGAGAGTACGATTTTTTAGGAGTTAGGGGCAAATCATACTTTCACTTCTTTTTTTTTGTATTATTATTTCAATAATTTAAGAAATAAAACCATTTTATCAATAAATAACATTACAAGACTTTTTATTTTAATTATTTGTAATTATTAACACAATATTAAATAAATTATAATATATTTTAATATATTTTTAATTATTTATATATGTTTTCTTCTCATCAAAAATATCTATTTTTATTTTATAATATATTTTTTTAAAAATAAATATAATAAATAAAAAATATATTTTATAATTAGAAACTAAATAAATATAACTTTAGAAAACTAAAAAAAATAAAGTTAAAATGTTAATCGTAAAGTAACATTCTAATACATTTAGATCTCAAAATAACTCTCCGTTTAAATAAATAAATAAATAAATTCATTGTTCTAATCATATTCTCGCCCAATAGTAATAAATTTGTTTCAAATTATGCTTTATACGTAATATTTACTTATAATATATTAATGTACTAACAAATAATAAATATCATTTAACTCATAATTTATTGATCATTTTAAATTAAAATATTTATTTTTAATAAATTATAAATATCATTTGTTTTAAATAAAATCTAATAATTTTATTATAAATAAAGACAGAATTTTTTATGCGTCGTATTGTTACTTTAATTAGCCAAAAAGATTGTTTTTGACTTAGAGGAAGGTTTTAGGACATTTCATTGGAGATAGTTGTATCATGTATTAAATTAAGGATTTCAAGTGAGAACAACTCAAATTGCGCATAGGACAACAATTAGAAACATTCAAAAGAATAGGGCAAAATTATAAATAAAGGAAACCCAATAAAGAACATACCGAAAATAAGCCCCTTCCTTTTTTCAATTAGCCAAATGATTGGAGTAAAGAACAGAAAGGCCAAAACAGAAGCCTGCAATCTGACTCAGACAAAGCAATCAATGAAAGAGAACCCAAGAGAAGAGATAAGAACACAAGCAACTCTCTCTTCCTTTTGCATTACATCACGTTCCACCATATATTCCCAACACGTCACCTCTCATCCTTCGACAAAGGACCGTTCATCTCACCCCACTTTCATTTATTTATTTTACAATTTTTTGGGATTATTTTTTATTTGAGGATATACCATTTTTTTATTTATATTAAAATGATAATTTACACTTAGAATATTAAATTTTCATATTGCATTATTTAATACTCCTTTGTTAAAATTTATACAATGACCACAAACAAATTCAATACCAAAACTTATTTTATTTATTTTTTTGTGTGGTATAATTGTAATTTAAAAATATTTTATAAATAATTATAAAAATTATTTAAAATTTTTAAAAAACAAAAATCAGGCCTAAACTTTTTTAAAATAATAATTAGGATTTTATTTTTATTCTCTCGTATTATACTCTTAAATAATATGTTTAATAATATAATAGTTGAAGTTTAATAATCACCACAATAAATCTATTAGAATATATTATTCTTAAAATCTCATATAAAAAATGACCTTAACGTCGCAGTGGGTGGTATTTCAAAGAAAGAAGGGACCAATGAATGAAAATAAAAATAATGAAAGATTACGGATCTGAATGATATTATTCCATCCAAATCACACTATAAAGATAGAAATAGTTTCTCCCTTCCTTCCTGCAGTCTCCTTGTCCAATTTTATTATTGAATTTCAGATCTTCTCTTCCATCCAACAACTCCCAACACTATTTTTTTTTCTCTTTCCAAAAACAATTGTGGGTTCTGTTCTTTACATTTAAAAGGAGAAGAGAACTTGTGGGTTCTGGGTTATTGTTGTTGATTTGATTTGGTTGATTGATTAAGAATGGCGAGTGTTGCTGGAATGTTTGCTGCAAATGGGTCTTCTTGTTCATCTTCTTCCTGGATTCAGCTGAAGAACACGAAGAAAAGAAAGATGATTAACAGAATGAAAGTTGTTTGTTCTGTTTCTTCTTCTTCTGTAATGGATCCGTACAAAACTCTCAGGATTCAGCCTGGTGCCTCTGAATCTGAGATCAGAAAAGCTTTCAGGCAGCTTGCCCTTCAGGTTTTCCCTTTTCCTTTCCTTGAGTTTCTTGCAATTCCGGTAAATTTTTAGAAAATTATCAATTGATTGAGTCTGAGACTTATTTTATTTAATTATTTGCAGTATCATCCGGATGTATGCAGAGGAAACAACTCTGGAATTCAATTTCATCGGATTAATGAAGCTTACGATGTATGTTAATTATTTATTTATTTTTAGGAATAAATTAAAATTTAATGCTTGATCCCCCTCAAACTAATTTATAATTTCATTTATTATTATTTTTGTTTGGTAAAATAATACCAAATGGGTGATGTGTCCCGTCTCCTCAATAATTGAAGAATACAAAAAAAAAGGGGCCCAATAAGGCCCATTGGGCCCACAAAATTAACAAAAGTTCATTAATCCGGGGCCCCAATTGCGTGTCTTTATAATTTATCTGATTACGGGTTCTGCCATGGTGCGGTGCAGATTGTGATGAGAAATTTTAGGGGAGAATCAAATGAGACCGAGATGATGTACGAGCCGTACGATGAAGGTGTCGATGAGCCGATGAGGGGAATCAACGATCCGGATTGGGATTTATGGGAAGAGTGGATGGGATGGGAAGGAGCTGGAATTAGAGACTACACGTCTCACGTTAATCCTTATATTTAAGAAAGGAGATTAGTGATTAATTTGAGATTAATCAAGATTATTAATTAAATTAAACATGGTATATAATTTCTCCACATCTTTGCAACCAAAATGTTGTGTTGTTATTGTTGTAAATAGAAGATGTGGAGGGGGTTTGAAAGTAAATGCCATTATTTTGTGTAAATATTAAGGCTAAATAATGACTTTTTTGTGTTTGTAAATAAGAAAATTTGTTGGGTTAATGCATAATATGTCCATTTTTATGTTGATTATTTAAAATTTAAAATATATAATAAAAATAATTTTAAATTTAATAAATAATTAATATAAAAAATAAATTAAAAAAATTTAAAACATAAACAAATTGGATTTATACTTTTAATTAGCGGTGATTATACTTAAAATTTTCTTTTTTTATTATAAAAATTTTGCACAACTTTCATGATAAAATAAATATAAAATATATATAAAATATTAATAAAAAATTAAATAATAAATTATTTTTTAATTTACATATAAACACTAATTTATTAGCATGTCAATAAAATTGTTATTTATAATTTTAATAAAAATAAAATTATATAAAATATTTAAAGTTTTATATTTTTTTTTATTAATTTTGTAGAAGATATATTTTGTTTAGCAAATTAAAAAATTAAATTTAGAAATCTTTTTTCTTTTTGATAAATTTTGTGTCAATTACTAAAAAAAATCAAACTAATAATTATAATTAATTATTTAATTTTATTTTAATAATTACTTATTTAATTAATAAGAATGTAGAATTTGATTACATACATTAAGGTATATTAATTTTATTTAATATTTTTTGAAATTTAAAAATATTTTTAAAATAAAAAAAGAGAAGTAAGATAAATTCTAATTCTCGTCAAAAAATGAAAAACGAGGGCGAGATCAATTCCAATGCTTGTCAAAATTAGATGAAATCATTTCGTTATTAACAGTAGGTGAAAAATATTAAATATTAAAAATATAAATAAATTTTATTAAAAATTAATGTTATTAATTTTATTTTAAAACACAATCTTAATTTCAAACAAATATTTAATGTAAATTATTAGTTACTTGTTCACGTAATAAAATATTTACAATAAAAAAAATAAATAAGAATATAAAATAAAAAAATAGGAGTTAAATTCGGGTCTGACCCTGTCAATACATGACTCGTATTTCCTGTAATTTTTGAACTTTTTGAATTATTCCAGATAGACCCACAAAACAAAGACACAGACAAACTCAACATTGGTATTGTACTTTTTTTTTGTAATTTTGAATAATAATTTCTGAGTTACCAGAACCAGATTCTCTGTATGCTCTGAAGGGCTGTGCTCCTCCGTTCTCTGTATGGCGTCGTTTTTTCTAGCTCTAAATCTAGGGTTTTTCTTTCCTTTTTTTGTTTAATGGAATTGGATTATCTTTGATTGGTTAATCGAAGAAATTCATTTTTTTTTCTGCAGCTTTTTGCAAAATCTGACAGACCCAGCAAGGCCTCCTTCCCAGGTTGAGGTAATTTGTAATTTTTGTTTACAATTTTCTGCGTAATTGCCGACGTATGTGGAGAGTTTATTCATAAGCTAGTTGAATGACGTGAATTTTTTGTGGTAGTTGATAACTCTGCTCAGTGATTTATGATGATGCTTAGTTGGATATGATTCTACAGTGTAAAGCTTTATGGACTAGCTCTTGGATTTTTGTTTCGTAAAGCCAAATGTTTCAAATTGTTTTAAGTAAACAATCTAGTTCATTAGATCAGTATATGAATGTGCAAGATTTTAGAGACGGCACACGGTTATTTTGTGAATCAATATACAGGCAAAAGTTTTGGTTTCTTCAGCCTTTCTTTCTTGAAATTGTTGTAGGAGAAGCTTCAGGAACAACTAAATGACTTTTTTTATTCTCTTTTCTTTTCATGTATTTTAGCACTTTGACCTTGTTATCAATGTCGGAACTAAAAGAACGCCTGCTCCCGCCAAAACCTGCATCTGCTATGAACCTTAGAGATGCTTCTTATCGGCCATCTGCATCTGGACGCCAACCATTCCAAGGCATGGATGTTTTGGGACTGAAGAAGAGAGGGCAAGGTGTTCGTTCTTGGATTCGTGTTGATGCAGCTGGGAATTCCCAGATCATTGAGGTTGACAAGTTCACTATGATGCGTCGTTGTGATTTACCTGCCCGTGATCTACGACTGTTGGATCCTTTGTTTGTGTACCCTTCGACGATCCTTGGTAGAGAGAAGGCAATCGTTGTAAATTTAGAGCAGATTCGGTGTATTATCACTGCTGATGAGGTTCTACTGTTGAATTCCCTTGATAGCTATGTGCTGCAGTATGTGGTGGAGCTACAACGGCGGTTAACAACAGTTGGAGTAAATGAAGTTTGGCAGCCAGAAAATGCTGACTCCAACAGGAGACGAAGTCGGAATTTTGACAATGCGTTTGGGAGCACTTCCCCTGATTATCTGCCCTTTGAATTTAGGGCTCTTGAAGTTGCTTTAGAAGCTGCTTGTACATTTCTTGATTCTCAGGTGCGTAAAAGTGATTGCAAAATCTTAATATAATTGGGATAAATGAGTGGCTATTAGACTTGGTTAAGACTAGGAATTACAACTTTGAGTCTGGCTTGCTTTCTGAAAGTATTCACCAGTAATATGTTCTTCATAATGCTTAATTTTTGCATGTCAAATCTTTAAATATCGATGAGTCTAATCTAATACTAGCTTACACAATATACTGAGACTTCCAAGCTTAAGACTTCATAATGTGGTGCTTAGCTACAATGATTTGTCCTTAAAGGCACACATCTTTCTTCTGCTTAATGAATATATGATTCTTTCAGTTGTCAAGTAAATGCGACCATTTGAGATTGTTTCTCATGTCCACAACAGTTAGCCTATTAGGAAGGATGACCTTTCTCTGCGGTAGACTGCTCTGATAACAGTTCTTTTGACATTTGAAAGCCTTTTTAATGAGTGGCTAGACCTTTTGATAATCTTACAATGTGCAGCTAAAAAAAGTGTTTGTATCTAGTTGCATTGTTATGAAAAGTGTATAGAATTGCCTATCTGTGTAACTTTTGGAGCCCCTTTTTTCTTTTCTTTCCTTTCTGGAGTACTTTCCGGCCGTAATTTGGTTGACACAGGGAAGTGGAAGCTCAGTGTATACTTTCAAGGAAGGCAGTAAATTTTGTTGACTTTGTGTTCTTTCTTCTGGACATTTTTATATCTTTATTGTTTCATGGGAAATATATATGTCCATTCTAGGAATTTCATAACACATATTCTCTATCATGGAGTTGTTCACATGGGAATTTAATATTTATTTATGCTTCTATGGAAGATTCTTGATGACAGGTGATAATAAATTTATAAAACTCACTCTGCCATGTAAAATTGATACCTTTTTATTTATACATGAAAGTAGATTTTTCTTCTTGTACTGTTAATGGACCTTTTTGTATTATTATTATGTCATGGTTGGTTCTACTATGTTCTCATCTGGTTTGAGTTGTTGACTTGCTCATGTTAGTGACACATTTTTATTTGGAATTTTCTGAAGGCAGCAGAATTGGAAATTGAAGCATATCCATTGCTAGATGAACTAACATCAAAGATTAGTACATTAAACTTGGAACGTGTGCGCCGATTGAAAAGCAGACTTGTGGCACTGACTAGAAGAGTACAGAAGGTTTGGCATAATGCATTCTTGTTTTTTTTTAAAATTTTTTTTGCTCTGACGTGCCTGAGAACTGTAGCTAACATATCGTTGCTTTTTCATGCCCCTCTTTCAATTGCGCATATATTTAGGTTAGAGATGAGATAGAACAGCTCATGGATGATGATGGAGATATGGCAGAAATGTATCTCACTGAGAAGAAAAAGCGGATGGAGGTGTCATTTTATGGTGATCAGTCACTTTTGGGATACAGATCGAATGATGGCTTGCTATCTATTTCAGCACCGGTATCTCCAGTTTCTTCGCCCCCTGATTCCCGGAAGCTTGAGAAAAGCTTGAGCATTGCCAGGAGCAGGCATGAGAGCATGAGGAGTTCAGATAGTACTACTGAGAGTGTCGAAGAGCTGGAAATGTTGCTTGAAGCATATTTTGTTGTCATTGATAGTACCTTAAACAAGTTGACATCGGTATCTATTGCTCCTATTATATTTTAGTTCCTCATTATCAAGTCTGAAACAAAATTTAATTATCATCTTATTGACTTTGTTTCAGTTGAAGGAGTACATTGACGACACAGAGGATTTCATTAACATTCAACTGGTATGTATCTCCCCTGTTGATAATAAAGTGTGTTATATCTTTCTCTAACACCTGTTCCAAATTTGAATTCTATCCGGTCATTTACATTTTTCTACGATGATTCAAGAAACAAATTAGAGATAATTCTGTTGCACATATTGGAATAATTCCCAAACAATGAAGCAGTCTATACTTTTAGTATGGGATTACAATTTTTCTGCTTCAGTTTCCAGTAATTTTGTTAAACAAAAGGAAACATATTATTGATTAGTTGCTTTAAACTGTAGGATAACGTCCGAAACCAGCTGATTCAATTTGAGTTGCTACTCACAACTGCAACATTTGTTGTTGCGATTTTTGGGGTGGTAGCAGGGATCTTTGGCATGAACTTTGAAATACCATTATTTGATAACGCTGATGCATTTAAATGGGTCCTAGTAATTACTGGAGTTTGTGGAATCATCATATTTTGTGCATTTGTATGGTTCTTCAAGTACAGAAGACTTATGCCTCTGTAGACATGTCAGGAAATCATTGTCCAAGGGAAAAAAATCATAGTATTGTTATTGATTTATTTGTACCCTCTAGGTGAAATGGAAAAAGGAAAATGAAAATATGGCTCATTTATCTAGCATTTCTGTCTAGTATGCTTTTCTGTATATTTTGTGTATGCATTGCAAACATGAATCCCCGTGCAATTATAAAATATTAGGGAAGCTGCAATTATGAAATGTTTAACTGTGAATTGCAAACATGAATCCCCGTGCAATTATAAATATTAGGGAAGCTGCAATTATGAAATGTTTAACTAAGTAATTCATAATCAGAAATACAATTTGTTTATTTTAGTTCTCGAAATGTATGCAGCAAATCAAAATTGAGCTTTCATCACTCTAAGCAAGTTCACTCGACAGGATTGGTATTGAAAAGCCGTTTTATCATTTTCTAAAACATGTTTTTAGAACACTTTTCATAATATCAAATCAGGCTTCAATTTTCTTATGAACATTTTTCATTTTAAAAAAACACCATTTGAAAAATTATAGTAGAGACACTTGAACATGTTTCTCACATTATTTCTTTCCTGCTTGAACTATGTACCAAATTCAAGTAGTGCAGTTATCAACACATGAATTTACATGCAGAAGGCTATTAGAAACATTGCCACTGTAATTTTATTTTTCCCTCCTTAATTCTAACTTGAGCAAGGTAAGCCAAGAATGTGGAGATCATAGTGAAACATATCAATTTTTAAAACACTCAATGAAAGGAGAAAACTGTTTGCCTTTCATATTGATTATTTATGAGCATAATTCTCAAAGACATGGTAAAAAAGGTTGAACACCAGAGGAAGCCACCCATTCAGCCATCCGTCAGGATAAATGGACAAAAGAGAGAACATAGAAGATCTCTTACTAAAGATGCCGCACCTTCAGAAACTATTGAGTCTACTGAGATATCATTTTAGTACCTCTGGCAAGCCACATGAAAATAAACAAAACTTTGCCCTCAGCAAGGTTCTATGACTATTCTTTCACAAATCATGAGCAAGATGCCTTGTACACTAGGGCAACCATAAAGTGGTACAAGAGAGCACCTACCAACCATCAGCAAGGGCAGCCGAAGGAAATTCTCCTCCACAACATTAAATTCTCGTATATTGTTATTTAAGTGAAGATGAAACTGATGAGAGACGTGCACTCCGTGCCTTATCAGCCTTTTCCAAGTAATCTTGGTGCGACTGATGCTTTGATCCTACAAGGCGACAGGAGTTTGAATTAGCTAAAAGTCCCACCTACACAATTCTGTATGTGAACAAAGACAGCTGGTAACCAGGGATAAAAAACATAAGTAGCTGCACCTGTGCCAGTCGGCAGCCAAATCGTCAAAGCCAAAGGTTTGCCAAAACCAATAGCCTCAACAAAGAAAAAGTTTTCCTTTTGAGATAACTGCATACCATGATACAGCAGAACATTTGGTTCCTTTTCTTATTAAAATCAATTAAGTTACCATGCAAAACCTGTTAAGGGTTTTTTTTAATTGTTATTTTTTTTCCTATCCACAACTTGCAAATTTTAACATTCACTGAAATAAGAAAAAGCTAATGATTATCATAGCTCATAAAAAGTATTAACCATTGCCATACCATACCTGGCATGCGTTCTACAACATGCCAGCGTAGTTAGAAGTGGTTCACATTGACACAAGAAATAGATCTACAAACATGCTATGTAGCATATCCAGCACAACCTAAATCTGGTAGTCTTGCTTGGTTGTTATGTATGTATGAATATCTGTATGCACATTACAACATACTAACTAGCCTAGTTAGAAGTGGTTTGTGTTGGCACAAGAAATAGATCTACAAACATTGTGTGTATCCTGTCCAAACACCTAAATGGGTAGTCTTGCTTGGTTGTTATGCATGTATGAATATTTTTGTGCGCAAAAGAAGATTACTCAAAGATAATAAGAAGCAAAAAGAAAACTATTTGTGTGCAAAAAAGAAGATCACTCAAAGATAATAAGATGCAAAAAGAAAACTATGTTAAAGATCAATGGCTTGCTTGCCCCATTAAAACAAAGGCAAATCCCTTAAGACTGCTGGTGAGCAAAAAGAAAGTAACAATGAATAAAAAGATATATCATCTAAGATAGACAACCAATTAATTCAAACGTCATGACTTCGTTTCAGAATATCTAATGAATCACCCTATTTTTCCGTCTTTGAGCTGGAAATCAAACCTATGAATGTTCTGAAATCCATTTTTGGCGACGAAATGTATCCATTCGCAAGGTAAACCACAAACTAAATCAAGTTTCCAGATGTCGGTCATGACCTCCATAACAGACCCATCTCAACAATTTTCCCCATATTTTATTTCAGACTCAAAATTCATAATGGATCAGACAGCCGGCATACAATATATAACTAAATTCTAAATTGCAAAAGCGCAATGTTGGATTCTAGTAGTCAACAACTAGAGGCAAAACTGCAACTTAAATCACATACACTACCATAGCATTACTTTCTGTCTAATTTCCGAAAGCTGAGATTTTTGGAATGAAAATAAAAACAAAACTGGATTGTTAAGAATACAGACCTCGGTTCATGAGAAACCAAGGCACGGCGAATACGGCAGAGATAACTATGATGCCAGCAAATACGTGCTTCTTTTCACCACTGTAAAGATAATGATCCAATCTTGCCCTAAACCCACCTCCAGTCCCAGCTCTAGCTCCTGCATTTGCACCGTGAACTTTCGCATCATTTCCCATTTTGCCCCTTCACCAACGCCAATTATACTCTTTGGTCCTATTCCCGAGTTTTCTCTCAGGTCTGGTGGTTGTGTTCCGTGGACTCTTGACTCAGAAGCTTAAACCCTTCGGCGTGGCAGCGTTTGGTTGTGGGGTTAGTATTATTCCGGCTCCGTGCAGTTATATCCGGAATGGGATAATAAAGAATTTGCATGATGTATATGTGACTAAAGATTATTATTATTAATTTAATATATATTTTTAAATATTAATTAAATAATTCTTTAATTTTAACTTAAATCTGAAAATTTTTCATTCTGCAACAACTTTAACAATTTTACTATAGTATATAATTTAAGCAGCAAATTGACCTTTAGGCTGGGATGGCTCAGTTGGGAGAGATACAAACTGAAGATCTGGGGGTCTCGTGTTCGATCCACGCTCACCGCAATTTTTTATTTTTTTAATTTATCATTGAATTGGGCGACAGACCTAATTTTGTTTTTTTAATTCCTTAACATTTTAACGGGCCGACATAGATCGCCCCAATATAATTTCCCCAACCGAGCGCTCACCGACCCATTTACCTTCATTCCAGCCACACCCGACATAGATCGTGGGTTCTCTCGTGTCGATGAAACGGGTTGCCCATTTTGATTCAGAAATAGAAGCCATGGCCTCTCTTGATAAGGCTGGTGTAATGGCAAGTGTAAATTTGGTTTATTCGGTGATTGGGCATTGAAGGAAGAGTGGAGACTGGCCTTTTTGGGATTCAAGTGGGGTGAGGTGAGAGATGGGGTTCTGTTGATGAGAAAGTGTGTGCATATATATGGTTTGGGTTTTGGGTAATTGCAAAAACTTTAATATTGCTTTGTGTTTGACACGAGGCGTGCAATGCTTGTTATCATTGATAGATGACTTGAAACTCCTCTTTTGCTTGCTTTAGAATTGTTTTCTTTTTTTTTGGTTATTGTTATTGCTTTCTTATGGCAAATTATTAGTCTTTTCAATGTGTATACTGCGCCTTTAGCTTGAAGATTATTCTTCTTTGTGTTTTATATTTTTGGAGATTCAAATTGTTATCCAAAACTGTTACTTGGGGGGCACTGCCACTGATAGCTCAAAAACTATTGTCACTAAATTGTGGTTAACGATTTGCAGCACAGCGTGGTCCATGGGACTGCACAATTTCTGATCCTCTGTTGTTTACTTTCTTTTTCCAGTTTCACTATTAAACTGACCATAGAGTTTAGTAATTATCTTTTATTATCATGTTTTGATCTTCACATTTCTTCTTTGTTACCAATTCCATTGTTGATTTCCTTGTTCTTTTGAACTTTCAACAATCAAACTAAGAGAAAGATCCACATATTTTTCCAATTTATTCCTTTATTAACGTTCCCTATGACTGTTAAACAACAAATAGAATGAAAAACAAATTTCGAGTTGCAATAAATTCATTCCACCCTGAAAAAAATTATGAAGTTTTGTCCATCAATTTGTGGTGCCTTGTCTCTTTCAGTTGCCATTATAACATTTTCCTCATGATTGCAATAAAATTAGTATTTCTTTGTACTGTGATTTGCACTATACAAAACAGGAAGAGAAAGTTTGTACAAGCTTGTCCGTTAGCAAGAATACAACACTTGTTACGGTTTCATAATGTCTTCTTCTTCTTGTTTTTTGTCCTTAACTTTTTTTTTGTTATATATGTGCTATTAGATATGCAGCCGCAAACGATCCCTGCAGGTCCATTCGGACATTCCATGTCATGGAGAAATTCAGGAAAACGATGAAGAAGCATTCCTTTTCCTTATGAATGCTGTTTGTAGACATGGCAATGTTGACGAAGCTGAAGAGGTCATGCTTGTAAATGAGAAGTTGTTTCCATTGGAGACCGAGAGCTTTAACATTATTCTCAATGGGTGGTGTAATATATTTGTTGATGTATATGAAGCAAAGAAAGTTTGGAGAGAAATGTCAAGAGTACTGTATCATACCAAATGCAATTTCTTATGCCTATATGATTTCCTGCCTGGCAAAATTTGGAAATTTTTTTGACTCACTGAGACTCTATGATGAGATGAAGAATATGGGTTCTGGACCTTGAAGTTTGTACTTCTTTAATTTATGTACTGACACGTGAGAATTGCTTTAGGGAAGCACTCAAAGTACTAGACAAAATGAAAACAATTTGTTTGCAGCCAGATTCTGCCAGTTACAACTCGATGACCCTTCCCCTCTGTGAAGCAGGAAAGGTAGAGGTTGCAAGAAATGCATAGGCTACTGTGATTGGAGTGAATTGCGGTCCAACTGCCGAGACTTATCATGCATTTCTCAGAAGTGCTGGTTTTGCAGGAACTTTGGAAGTTCTTGATCGAATGAGGGTAACTGGTTTCGGTCCTTGCGGGGATAACTTTCTACTAATTCTTCGCAAATTCTTCAGACAAGAGCAACCTGAGAAAGCATTGAAGATGGGGGTTGAAATGAAGAAGTATAATATAGATCCCAATTGTTCTCATTACAAGGTGTTGGTAGAAGTGCTCACATCTTGTGGATTGCTAATCAAGGCCAGAGAATTCTATGCTGAGATGCCTTCAAATGGATTCTTAGGTGATCCTAAGCTCAAGAAACTCTTGAAGGAACAAGTTCGTGGCAATAATCGTAAACAACATCGGCAGGTGAGAGAAAGAAACCAGCGAGTCTTCATAAAGGCAGTGTAATACAATGGAAAAAAAGGTCAAAAGCAATCGAGAAAGACAAAGACTGAGGACTGTCATTCAAAACTCTAAGCTGGGTGACTCACATGTGTGAATTAAAGAGAAATACCTTTATTATTGCTGATGGGCTACTGATGACTGCTCTTGGCTTTGGAGTCCATGAATGAACTGCCGCTAACTCAGAAACCTTACAGCCTAGACAGCTCAGTGTCATTGAGCCACTCATGCTGCATAAAATTGTCTCTTTGAAAGAGCAAGTATAGTTTTTTCAAATGGCAGGTGTACCTCGACGATTCTTCCCCAATCCACAAATATGACAGGCCTCAATGCTTTATCAAATTTTGCCATATCATCCTGGCATGCACTTATTTGATCTGCTTCCGGTGACCTTCTCTGTAAATACATTTCATAAAAAATTAATGGAGTCAGTAAATTTTGGCATTTGACTCTAAATAGTTATATTGTGGAACCAAGTGAAATATGTCGACTGTCCAGTTCTCTTACTTCATGGTTCTGGTGTTAGGTAACCTTTGTAAAGTGGCTGACAGGTTAAAGGTGGGTGACTTGCACAAGAAACTCTAGGATTGAATCTGATGTATTGCAAAGTGATTGGTTTGGCCTCGATTTTCTAAGATTCTTATAATTATCATGCTCGACTGTGTATTTCCTTCTAGTGATTTAACCTCACAGTAATTGGAGTTTCTCTGTTGCATGCATGACCTGTCTCTTTAGTGATCTAGTGAAAGAAAATTTTTATTATTTGTTTGATGTTTTTACAAAGATTTTCTCTTCACGATCTTTAGGGAGTAGACTGAGTGCGGCTCCGAGGCATGAGATCAAGTGTCTTCATATCCTACACTGACTTCATAGTAGGCTATCATGGAAATTGTGTCAGAATGGGCAATTTGATCGCATGCATGCCCAGAACATCCTCATCATCTCGAATAAAATATTATTTCCATAGATTTTATATCCGAATAAAATATTAAATAAAAAATTATAATACAAAATAAAAAATTTTGTTAAAAATTAATATTATTGAATATGTTTTAAATTTTATTTTAAAATTAAATAAAATAATTTTATTTTCAAACAAATTTTTAATATAAAATAAATTTTGTAAAAATTAATTTTATCATCAAAATATAACAGAATCATCACAATTTCTAAATCAAGTCATAGTGTAAATGGCACCCAAAATCAAATTACTCTTTCCCTAATTATATGTTAACAATATCATTATGCATGATAATTAGGTAAAAATGTTGAGAAAATTCAAGGCCTCGAAGGATCTGATCTAACTTTAATACATGATCAGATTCAGGTCACACAAAATCCTCTTTTGTGTTGATAAGGGTGCCCTTCCAAAATTATCTTGGATTCCCTTTCCATTTTTGTCTGGGTGGGTCGTGTCTCCTTCTTCCCCGTAATGGAATATTAACCAATAGATTCCTGCAGTTTGACAAAATAATAAAGTCGTAATTCTAGGGACCTATTTGTTACAAATTTATATTTTATGTTAGTAATTGTTATTTGTCTAAAGACAAGGTAGCTATACGCTACTCGTCTTTGCAATAATATCCTGTCCAGCAAAGAAAGAGAGGAGAAGCAGGCTAGACAACCAACAACGCAGAACGGCAAGTGAACTTAACTCTTCACAATACAATGACCAGTTCAGCTGCCATTCACCACCTCATTTTCTGCTGCGTGTTTGCCCTCATTTTCTTCTTCATCACTCCCACCGTCACGGCTACTGACCACATTGTTGGTGCTAACAAAGGCTGGAATCCTGGCATCAACTACACTCTCTGGGCTAATAACCAGACTTTCTATGTCAATGACTTAATCTGTAATCTCTTTCTCTCTTGTTTTTGTTTTATACGTTTCCCTTTTTTGGATCTGTTCCAAGAAAATATTTCATGTTTGAGCTTGCTGCAAGTTAATTAATTATTCTCCTTGTTCTTTGATAGATAAGAGGAAAATAGAGATGGGTTATGGACTTGTGGGTGTGTATGCATAAAATACTAAACGTTATAATATGTTTGTGCTGGATCTGTTTTGAATTCACTGTTATCTGTGAAATATTTAATACCCATTTGGCTCTTTGTTATTTATGTGATAAAAATGGTTTAAATGACACATCTTTTGCCATGAAATGCCGAATATTTTTGCTGTTTTGTGAAGTAGGTTCAAGTTGCACACTTGCTCCCCTTATTACTTTGTTTACAATTATTCCTAGTGTTCCAATTATAGATGATTTATAGTAAAAGGCCTTGTTTTTTCTTTCCGAAAAAAATGGGTTATTGAAAATTGGCCCATATTGGTCAGCTGTGAAATAATTGTCTCGCTAGTTCAACGCGAAGCATTATAGAATGAAATTTGGACGAGTGACTTTCAGGTTGAGATATTGCTCCTCCATTTGATGCGTTTTCAACTTCAATGCTCTGGTGTTTCAATCTACCAAGTTTCAAGCATTGATGAAATAGAGAATTATACTTTAGTTCCCTTTTTTTTAGCTGAAAGAATCAAATTAACCCACATTCATATACAAGGAATAAAATTGAGTAGCTAGTTCAATGTTTTAATAGTCTTTTTAGATTTTTGTTTTCTGATGGCAGCATTTCGGTACCAAAAGACGCAATACAATGTTTTTATGGTGAACCAAAGTGGGTATAATAACTGCACAACAGAAGGAGCATTAGGCAACTGGAGCAGTGGCAAAGATTTCATACTTCTAAACAAGACCAAGAGGTACTACTTCATTTGTGGCAATGGCCAGTGCTTCAATGGCATGAAAGTATCTGTTCTTGTTCATCCTCTGCCTTCACCACCATCAGCTGCCACTGCTGCTAATCATTCCTCTTCAGATTCCGGGGCTGCTCCAGTGATTTTTCACCAGGACCTGTTGAGTTTAAGAGCTTTTGTTTTGGCTGTAGTTCCAATTTGGTTGGGAATGAGATGGATCTAGATTGGTTTAGTTTGGCTGTTTGACCCTGTGAACTGCATTCTTTCCAGCACAACTTTAATTTTTCTTTGTTTGTCTATTGTTTTTATTTGGCTAAAAGTGGCTTCATCCTACTTTTGGCTAATTGATTGCATTCTTGAGTCATTTTTAAGTTTAATTCTTCATATTGAGGAATTGCTTATGGAATCCTTTTTTATTCTTGGAGTCCTCACAATCAATCTCATGCAGATTGAGTGTTGACTTAGACACACAATTGAAACCGTTTGTGCATGCTGCCACGATAGGTTATTTGGCTCACCATTTTTGCACATTCCGGTGGTATTGTACTATTGTTGCATGAATATTACCACTAATCTGTAGTATTCTGTCATAGGTCAGATAGCTGATGTATTTAATGCTGGTTTTCCAATATTATTTTCTACACGAGTGAAGATTGAAATTGGTAAGACTTGACTTTTTGTACTAATATTGAGCTTTCACTGAACTTGTGCTCGAACTTTTTATACTAGTATCTGTCCATTTGTTCTTATTAGAATTACATTGCCCCTGAGAGAGTATACAAGACCTAACTTTTAGGTTATGAAGCAGAATAATACCTTAAAAACTACGCAACCTTGTCACTTTCCTTGAATACATCATCAATTATGTTAGTATCAACTTGAGAAATTTCTGCATGCGGGAATGAAATTTTCTTTTCTGCTTATATTTTTCTTTATTCAAAAGCTGCTGTGCCTGGATGCATGCAATGTAATTCCAAAGTTCTTTCCACCAAATTGAAAGTGCTTCTAACTGGTGATATTTTCCATATTCAATGGGCGATTTGGCCCAAGTAAGTAGATTTAATATAGATATATTGTGGGTCATAAAGTCTTCCACTACCAAATTTACCATGCAATAAAAGAAAAGGGTAAAAGAATAAGCAAAG
Source organism: Xylocarpus granatum (assembly GCA_019650275.1). Lineage (NCBI taxonomy): Eukaryota > Viridiplantae > Streptophyta > Magnoliopsida > Sapindales > Meliaceae > Xylocarpus > Xylocarpus granatum. Next base: position 19,962 of record BNST01002117.1, read on the forward strand.
GGAATGAAGTTTGAATATCGTAAAGCCCCTAGGTCTGCTGCCATGGAGTTTACAACAATCTGCTTGCTGAATTTGGTTAATGGTCATTCTTAATTTTTGAATCTTCACTGGGATTTGTTTACTGAGAATGTGTGAAAAAACCAAGAAACAGGACAACTTTCTAATTCTCAATCTCTAGATAGACTCTCTCTTTGAACCCTACCTGGCAAGAAAAGCCTGCCTTGCCTCTGGTAGTCAACAACTACACAATCCCATTTTCCATCCTTTCTGGTTGGACAATGAATTCTCAAGCTGAAGTTTTATGAAGTTGCTTTGAAAGCAAAGAAACTTCTGTTAGTGTGTCTCTCATTCACACAGTTTGTATTTAAGCTATTGACAATCTGCCAAACATTTGTTTTTTTTTGCTTGAAGCTTTACTTTTTCTCCCCTTTTTTAAATTATTATTATTTTTAAAAATAATATATACAATAATTAAATAAATAAAATCACATAAAAAAATACAAGTTTTAGTATTTCTAATTCTAATATAATACTATATATATATATATATATATATATGAAATTTGCATCTTGATTAAGGGTGAGTAGGTTCTCTGAATATCTAACCAAACTAAAATTATTGGTTTTGAATTGGTTCAAACTAAATTTTTTTTATATTAAAAAATAAAAATTATTTTTATATTAATTAAATTTCAATAATTATTATTTATTAATCAAAATAATAAAATAAATATAAAATATAAATTTAAAAATAATTGACTCGTTTGAATTTTTTTTAATTTGAACTAAATTTAAATTAAAATCAAATTAATAAATATTAATTTAATTTTTTTAAACTGAATTAAATTATAATTTAATATGATTGAATTCAATTTGAATCAATTGAGTTTAATTTTATCCATCCGTAATCTTAATGGGGTTAGAAATCCACAAATACAATACTTGAATCAGTGACTGAATGATTAACAGTAAGTTACCTCGGGACAAAATGGTGGAATAATTTAATAGCAGTGAAGGTGATTGCCTTAATCTTTTTATGTTACAGTGGGAAAGAGACTTTAACAATGGCTGAATTTAGTCAACAATAACCACCCGAAAATGGAGGCGCAAGCACTTCTTTTTCAAAAACGAGTTGAAACATTTGGTGAGCTTGAACTGCCTTAATAACTACATGTCTTTGTGGTGGACCAAACATCCCTCAACTCTCCTGTCAAACACATCCCATTCAATGCTATGCAATCCAATGCCACTCCAATATTCAAACCAATGCTAACTAATGTTGCCATTTAACAAAATCTTTCTTTCTCCCTTGACTATCTGCCAATAAATTTTAGTTTCAAACTTGAAGAAGAAATAGCAAAGGAAGTTTAGAAACTTGGGAAAAATTTCATTAACCTTATCCAGCAGAGTGGAAGACTTTGAGTTTTCTTAAATTTTTAGGTGACCTAAACGAGTTCTTAAGATGTGATACTATGAAATGTAATATTAAAGTAATGTTATTTTAAGTTTTGAGGGTCCTAACTGACTGCCTGTGTCACTTTTTTCAGCGCCATCTCTGCTAATAATAATGTCTTGTACAAGAGTTGCTGGCTTCATTGAGTAGTGTCTGTTAATCGAGTGTCATGTTATGTATTGCATGTTCTTTGTACGTGTAGCATTACTCTTGAAACATGCCACCGCATTCGTGCACTAAATAGAAGCATTCATACCAATTTTGAAAACTAAGAGAAAATTCTCGTGCAAGTTTTCAGCATAGGAAAAGAAGTAATTTAACCGGAACTGTTAAGACTAGTATTATATCAGTCAGGACATGAACTGCAGAGCCAGCAAAATTTAATGCAGAACGTGAATTTCAGCTATCAATATTTGCATCTAGTTGGGCCAAAGAAAAGCAGAAACCATTTCTTCAATGTACATTGATGCGTAAAACTGCCGGATAAACCTCACACAATGATGTATACACATACTTTGGATCATGAAATGTGTTTTCAGGTTACAATTGGATCATCTAACTCTCAAGTTACACTCAACAAAACTCTCAATGATACAAAGAAGTAAAAACGAAGAACATGTACCTTAGCTTAGTCTGCATTTGCCTTCTGTTTTCTCCTCAATTTGCTGTATAGTTTCGAAGGAGAAGGAGAAAACTCAAATGGAAGTGGCGGCAGATCCATTTCCCCTTTCAAAATCCTTACAATCTCCCCAATATCTGGCCGCAACTCCGGTGTTTTCTGTATGCAAGCTAGGGCCAAATTGATACACAAACTTGCTTGTTCCTTGTTATACTCATCTTTCAATCTCTCATCTACAAGTTCTAAGATATTTCCAGCTTGAGCCAAGTGCCTACACCAGCTTATCAAGTTTGCTTTCTCAAGCTTCATTGGTGAGGCAAGTACATGTAATGGCCTTCTACCAGACACAATTACTAGGATCAAAACTCCTAAACTGTAAATATCAGCCTTCTCCATTAAATAACCACAGCCACCATACTCTGGAGCAACATAGCACAAAGTTCCCCTCATGCTTGTCGTGCTGCTCAGTTCTCTACTGAAAAGATCTCCACTCCACATATCACTTCCCGTTGAATTCTTGTTCTTTCTTCTCCATCCCCTTCCAAAACTGAACTCCCCATTTGCATCATAATCATCTTGGTTCTGCTCACCAAATTTCTTTCTTCTATGAAAATAAAACCGCCTAGCCAGATCAAAATGTGGAATCTTAAATCCCTTCTTCCACTTAGTTTCAAGCTTCCTCAGTTTACTACTCTTTTTGGTAATCTCGGCTAAGTGTTCTTCTTTCCACCATTCTTGCATCTTCCTGTGCTTTTTCTTTCTATTTTTCCCGCCTTTTAATTCCTTTTTCTCAAACACCTTGTCTAATTTTTCAAAACCAAGGTCCTGTAGTTGTAACTGTGATTCATGAACATCATCAAAGTTATCCAATGGAGTTGAATTATCCAGCTCAATTTTGTCATTGGTGCTCTTTTTCTCTTCATCCCAATCAGGATTTGTCGATGGGCAAATTTGGCTCCCAATCCACTCCGTAACATAATCCTTACTACACAATTCACCACTTCCATCCTGCCTCCACCACCAATCCTTTCCCCAGGGCTTTGTATTGGTCGCATCATCACTAGCAGAATTGGCATTAAAATTCAACTCCTTGCTGTGATCAATACTAGAAAGCTCATCTTCATAAGGCACAAACTTACTAGTCCAATCAACCCCACCAACATTGATAGTTGAAACCTCTTTCCCCTTTCCATTCCCACTCTTAACTTCACTCTCGCTCGCCATGTTAGCATTATAATTCAAAGAATTCAAGTTCAAAGCTCTAACATTGTAGCATCTACTATTGTTTGATGAGGAAGAAGCTTGTAAAGCAAGCGCAAAATCTACCTCATGAGCACTGTCAACAGGAGTACTAATCGCCGGAGTCTCTGTAGCCAAATTCCCTGAAAGCTCCTGACTTTTCCATAGCTCTTGACTCTTCCCCAAATCTTGGCTAAACAAATCCATCCCAAATTCACCCTCCACCTTAATCCTTGACAAGCCAAAATCAGAGACTTTTGCTCTAAAATCTGAGTCCAGCAAGACATTACTAGGCTTAATATCACCATGAATCACAGGTGGATCACAGCCAAAGTGCAAAAACTCCAATGCCTTGGCAACATCCATTATGATATCAAATCTCTGACTCCATTTCAGCACTAAATTACGTTCATTAAATAGCATTTCCTGCAAGCTCTTGTTTGGCATATACTCATAAACCAAGAAGCGCTTGTTCCTTTCCATACAGTATCCTACAAGAGCAACCAAAAAGGGTGATCTCAAACCACCCAGAATCTGCAACTCATTCTGAAACTCTCTCTCAGTTTGTAAAGAAAGAGTTTCAAGCCCCTTGATAGCAAATAACTTCCCATCTCTTGCAATGCCAAGAAATACAGTACCAGAACCACCCTTTCCAATAACACTAGTCTTATCAAAATCATTGGTAGCACTCTTCAGCTCTTTGTAAGTAAACCTTTGTAGTTTCAAAGGAGCATTAGAATCAAAAGGGATAGTTTTTGAACGATTAACAAGAGAATACCAAAGATGGTAAAGAAAGTAAAGAAATGTCAAGACTATAACCACAGAAGAAGATATAGTCAGAATCAAGAACAACAGTCTTGTTTTGTAAACAAAGCTTGGTTTAGAAAGACTGTAGCTGGGAGAAAGACGTCTTGAAGGCATGGTTTGGCTATTTCTGCTTCTGGATATCTCAGGATTTGTTGTTTAGGTCACAAGAATAGATGAAGAGGAAAAAGTTGTCACTGTTTCTACACCCCTCTCTCTTTTCTTCTTGTTGCTTCCAATTTTCTGCATATTTTTGTTTCTCGCTCTGCGTATCCAATGTAATATTGCTTTACAGTTGGATAATCAAAGAGGGTATAATAATGTTGTTTAGTATTATAATCGATTGTGATTGAATTGTTTACTGTTTATTTAGTGATTAGAAGATGAAGATTACGTAAGAAAGAAAAATGGAGGGTCCCAATGTGCTTTTGACTAAAGATCAAATTTTTGCAGAGAAAAGTATAATGGAAATGGAGAAAGGTAAAGATTAGAAAAATAAAAAATGGAGGGAAACCATACATGGATTACTTTGTCTGTTTCTCGTACTCATCACTGTTCCTGCTGACTGGAACGTAGTTTTGTATAATATCAACATAGTCCCTAATAATTGTGAGATTAACATTTTAATCCACTAGTTGCAAATTCTTAATGCTTTCAGAAGTCCATATAAGGTAAAGTTTCTGTTTATTTTTCAAATCTTATGAAATAACAAATTCTACAAGGACTTTCAATTTGTACTATTGCCGGTCGACAATTTTTCTTCTGATACCCTTCAAAAATACTTAAACTACATATGCAACAGCTCTTTTAAAATTTTTACACAAATATGCTCCTTAAAGTGAGAAATGTCCTAAACACCCTCTATTAATAAAGAAAACAAAGTTTATTTCCATATTTTCATCTTTATCAATCACTTTAAACATTTGAAACCATATTATCTCTAACAAATTTAAGAAACTTTTTTCCTTAATGTTTTTGAAAGTAAAAGACATTCAAAATATTAATAAAATATAATTTAAAAAATTTTAAAAAAAATTATTAAATTTAAAATACACTATCGTGTAATAAAAAAAAATTATTAAAAATTATACATCGTAAGAATTGATATTATAAATTTACAAATATGATATTACCTATTGTCTTGTAATAATGTATACAATATTACTTAATTAATAAAATTACGCGATTATCAATATTCTACGACTATCTTGAAGTATATTAGTGGTGTATATTTTGAGCAGAAGAGTTTTATAATAAATCCATAAGCTATATAAAATGATCATGTGAACCAGAATCAAAGAATGTATATGCAGTGTATACCTATTTTCAAGACATATTAGGCACAAATGGCACCAAGAGATTCCATGATTATGTAGAATAACAATAGTAGAACTAGATTAGCTGCTTGGATTCAGGAAATTATACTCTGCACTAAGTTAAAAGCAAATATCAGTCAAGGAAAAGTTACCCAGCAGCTGTCAAAATACTTCCCCAGTAAGTTGCATATAAAAATGGATTGATTGAAGTACAGAAAGGACAAACTTATTATGATCTTTTCATCAATTTGGTGACAGAAATTATTTTTGTATTTCATTTGAACAGTTTTCAAATAATTAATTTGGTGATTGAGTGTCCCATGTTCAGTGTTGCAGCTCTGGGGAACTTGGGGCCATGGCCACCTTACTTACAAACAATCCTTCTTCTCTGTGTAATTTGTACTCAGCCATTCTTTGGATGCTTTCCCTTCTTCCTTTTTCTTTGTAATTCTTGCCTTAATTTCTCTTTCTCTTGCTTTGTAAGTTGTGTTTGCTTTCCTATTTTGTATTGTATTAAAATTGAAATGTATTTACTATACTCATGTAATCTTGTTACACTTTTAAGATTTTTCTAGTTGCCTTAGTAACAATTTGGTATTGATACCATATTCGATCTTATAATATATTTTTTGAATAATAATTTATGAAAGTTGACAAAAATTGTGAAAACATATAAGGAAGTTTTGATTATATCATATGTTAAATATAAAATGTATTCAATTTTATTCAACTTTTATGTCAATTGTTTTAAATTTTTTGTTTATATTTTAAATTTTTTATATTATGCATATCAAATTTTATATTAATTATTTTAATTTTAAATTTTTTATATTAATTATTTTAATTTTTAATTTTTTTTATTAAAAAATATGAGATATGTGGAATATACGTTATAAAAAAAAACTACTAATATACACCTCAAATATTTCACATCTCTTAACGAAAAATTTAAAATATAAAATAAAATATTTATAATAATTAATACAAAACTTAAAATAATTAATGTAAAAAAGTAAAATATATGAACTATAAAATTGAAAATAATTAATATAAAATTTAAAATATAAAAAATTAAGTAACACGAATAAAAAATTTAAAATAATTAATAAAATATTAAAAAATTTAAATATAAAATAAGTAATATGTATTATAGAAGATCCAATGTAGAAGATATTTAAATTGAATAGATCCAATATCCCATGTCTTCTTGTCTTCTATCTCCCCTAAAAATGTATTTCAGGTTTTACTGTTGAACTTCAAAAGCTGCAAAGCACTTCCATGAATGCACAAACACGAACAGCTGCCTGCCAAAGTTGAAACAATCATCAATTGATTAGGATAAAGTTCTCTTTCATTTTGGTAAAGTTGTAAACTAAAGTAATGACAAACAATTCAATTCAATAAAAGTGATTGATGACACATGAGACTTGATTGTCTGTTTAAAATTCCTAATTGCAATTATGATAACTTGTAGTGTAGGGCTTCAACCTCACTATTTATTATTAAGTGATTGAAGATTATTATAAAATTTAATCATAAAATTTATTTTTATTTATATTCTCTATTATTAAAATTAACTTAACTCTTAATATTTTAAAATATAAATTTAATATATTTATTTTAAAAATATTAAAAAACTAAAATTATCATTTCAACAATTTAATTTAAATAAAATTAATAGCTCTAACATAAAAAATAAAAAGACATATATTTATCTATTATTTTACTTGTAAGAATTTATGATATTTTTTTGAATATCAAAAAATTAAATATTAAAAATTTTATAATTTTATTGTAATAAGAATTCTCAATATTAAAATAAGTATTTTACGAATTTATTATGAATTTTTGATAAATATTATAGGCATTATATTATATTATGTAATTTATTTATATTTTTGGTGCCAAAATTTTACCGTATTTTCATACTACAACCATTATAATATTATATTATTATTGTAAAAATAAAATATTTGTACTAATTAATGTGACGTAATACGTCTAAATGAATAAATATAAAAAAAATTAAGATAATAAATAAACAATTAATATATAATTATATTTATTTTTTATATTTACTCATTAGAATTATATTGCGACACAATAACTCATGGATTAGGATAGATTATAATGTTTTTACTTTTGACTAAAATGATACATAGCAGCTATACCTTGATGTGTTTCATGTTTTTGATTAGATGCGCCCAATCCATGTTAGATGAACCTATCAATGTCCACTTCAACTTTAATTTTCTCTTTTAAATGTTCTTAATTTCTATATATTATAAAAAATATTTGATGTATCAAGATTTTAGCACAAAGATATTATTTAGAACAACATATATACTATATTATTAGTAGGGACATAGTCAAAATTTATTGTTTAAAATGTCATAGTAAAATAATAAAATTGAAAATGATAGATTTTAAATTTAATTTATAAATTAAGAAAATAAATATCATCTTTAAAAATTATGGTCATAATAATAAAAAATAAAATTAAAAAAGTAAAAATTTTAAAAAATTTTGAATAGATTATATTTTGACAATACACATAATTTATATTTTTTTGGTCGAAAACTCGACTTATAAAATATCAATCTAAAAGAAAATCCTATTTGAAAAGTTATAATAAACGGACCTTTAAAATTTCTTTTTTGATATCACTTTTAAATTAAAAATAAAACTTTGAAATTGATTTTGAAAGTATTTTGAATAACAACCTTCATCTTTCATTTTTCAAGAACAAAATTAAATTAAATTAAAAAAACTCATATCATCACATTCAATAATTGATTTTTTTTAATAATTATTCTTTGTTTCACATGAATAGAAATATATAAATAATGAATTAATTCAAGGCTCTAATTAAAAATCAAGATTTGGGAAATTAAAGTCTCTACCTTTTAATTAAAAAAAATTCATTGTATCAAGTTTACACATTTTTATTGTTTTTTTTATTAATGATATTGAAATTTATTATAAGGAGTAAATTCAGATTTAAATAAATGAACAAATACACAAATAAATAAATATTTTATTTCAATAAAATAATTTTAAAAAATAATACTTGCTCCGTTGGCTACATATTAGGATGCAAACAACTTTTTTTACAACAGAAATAACGGTCTGAAAGTAAAAAAAAGACACCTCTTCCTGTGTATCTTGTCTCTCCTTCCTTTTCTCCCTATCTTTGTCCTCGTCAAACCCCACAATCTGTCCATTATTTTCAACCAAATTCATCGTAAGTTCATTCATCAATCTCTTCCCCATTTAAGCAATTCAATTCTATTTCCATTCGATGCTGCATATCTTTTTTCATCGTTATTGTTGATCACATTATGTACCCTTTTCAATTTTTGCATGCAGAACGTTGAATTGCATGCATTTCTTTTTCTGGGTATTGTAGATCGTTTCATTTGGTTGTTGATATGAGCAACATTGAACTGGATTGTGAGAAACAAATGAGAAGAACAAGGAGGATGTGTGAAGAATTTGAGAAATGCTTGTTTAAAACAATGAGTATATGGGTGCCAATGTATTTTGTTTGAAGTAAATTTTTCGTGAGATGGAAAGTGAGAGGTATGAAATCTAATTACCATTTTTGAATCTTCACAAAATATTGTTGAAATGCATTCAGCAATATTTTAGTTTCAATGAGATTAGGGTTAATGAATTCAATTGCGGGTCCCAGTTACTTTGGCTGCTTAGGGTTCTCGTAGTTACGTGAGAGGTCTTGGGATCAAAGCATTGCGGTTTGATATAAGAAAAATGAATTTAATTTAATCTTGTGAAAACATATGCAACATTGTTAATTATTCTCCCTTTTGGCATGAAATTTGATGAAATCAGATAAAAAAATTTTGTTTCCTATGGTTGATTCTGAGGAACAATTTTGGCTCAAAACCGGATAAAATCTTGTAGTTGAACATGTTTTTTGTTTATTGGGTGCAAATATTGGTTTTAAAGGTGCGAAGAACCTAATTTGAGATAAGCAAAATAACTTCTTTGCTCGGAGGGATGATTGAAAAATGGATGAGGAGGATGAATAATTCTTGTGATGTCTGAATCATTGGATATATTTGAAGAAATACTTTCTCGATAGCTGTTTTTGAAAATCAGAGACCTCCCTGATCTGGTTGCATTTTGCATCAATGCTGAAGGTTTAAGTAGTTTAAATCATTTTTGACATGCTTCTTACCATTTTCTTTAGATGATCTTGGCGCATCAAGTTGCCAAACAATGTATTATTTCAATGGCAGCTTTTATTTTTTTTAGCTTTTTTAAAGATTACATGAATTTTATTAAATTCTGGTGTTTTTCATTTTTCAGACAGGGATTGATTTATTCTTCCCTGTGAGTCCTAACGTTTAAGACTGGCGATCCTGCAAAATGTTCGATCACAATTACAAGTCACAGTATATTGGTGGCCAGAAGGAGAAGTTTGTCAGGTATGGAATGTTTAATACGTTATTCTAGTTAATATAACTAGATTGATATAGCATTTCTTTCCCATCTTTTATTCGTTAATGGTGGTGATTGTCATTGATAGATACATAGGTTCTTTCCTTTTTAATTACTTGATTGTGGGATGGTTTCCTATCAAGAGCTTCCGCAAATTCTGTAGAATTTTGCTGAGAGGTTCAGAAATGGATACATTCTCTTGTTTCCAATTCTTTCTTGCCCTTTTCATCTGTTCTTTTTGATCTATATTTGTGCGCGTGTGCATGTGCAAGGGATGAATTCAGCATCTGATTTCACCTTATGTTGGTAACATGTAGATTGGATGATTTGGACTCAACATTATCAATGTCTTCAGATATGGGTGGAATGAAGAAATGCGGATTTAATTTGGAAGGAGTGCCATTTACTGGACATGGAAAGAAGAACAGACTGAGATCACTTAGATATGGAATTAACATGGGATCACAAGGTCTAACAACATTGGGTGAATCAATAAGATCTTCTCTAGCCAGGGCAATATTCCCACAAGACCTGAAAGTTTCCGAAAAACAAATATTTGACCCTCAAGACAGGTCACTCCTTTTTTGGAATAGGCTTTTTATCATATCATGCATTATTGCAGTATCTATTGATCCTTTGTTCTTTTATCTTCCTGTCTTCAATCATAATCCTCACTGCCTCGGCATGGATCTCAATCTAGCAGTCACAATTACAACTGTTCGGACAGCAATTGATTGTTTCTATTACATTCGCATGGCTTTTCAATTTCGCACCGCTTATATTGCACCATCATCCCGGGTTTTTGGACGAGGTGAACTTGTGGTAGACCCTGCATTGATTGCTAAACGATATTTGCGTCATTATTTCATCGTCGATTTTCTTTCTGTGCTGCCCTTACCACAGGTTTTGAAAACCATTAATTTGACTTCTTTCTTATCATTATATTCTAGTTAGTATGCGCAAGATTTTATATTGTTCTGTGACTTTGATCACTGTTCTAGACTGCTACAGGTATTGAATCAGAAAAAATGTGATTCCATAATTCTCTTCTGATTAATTTGACCATCTGCAGATTGTGGTTTGGATATTTCTTCGGAAAGAAGGTGCAGAGGTTTTATTAACAAAAGAGGCACTGCAAAATATTGTAGTTTTCCAATATGTTCCTCGGTTTGTTCGTTTTCTGCCTTTAATTTCAGAATTGAAGAAGACTGCCGGTGCTTTCGCTGAAAGTGCTTTGGCTGGTGCTGCATACTATCTGCTTTGGTACATGCTTTGTAGTCATGTAAGTTTCTACAACAGAATTGAAAAATACGACTTAATTATGTGCAAAATAGAGGAGGGAAAGTATTGATGAAATATAATTAACTGAAAATCAAGTGTCAACTTACCGTTGCTGGATGGAACTTTACAGATAGTAGGGGCTCTCTGGTACTTGTTAGCTGTAGAGCGTAATGGCACTTGCTGGCAGGAAGCTTGCAAGGACAGTAAGATATGTCAAATAAATTTCTTGTACTGTGGCAATAGCGATATGGAAGGCTATGATAATTGGAAAATCGCGAGTGAGGAGCTCCTTGCCAAGTGTAATTCTGATGAAGAACAAAGCGAGTTCAATTATGGGATCTACTGGCAAGCTATTTCGTCTGGAATTCATACATCCAGAGACTTTTTCTCTAAATTCTTATACTGTTTGTGGTTTGGCCTGCAAAATTTGAGGTATATTATTCTTTTTGCCACTTTCCTTACATGTACAATTGCTTATGTTTTTTCTTTAATGAGTGCATAAACTTTCCTTTGCTTGAGCTCATTCCCAGTTCACTTTCTTCAGCACACTTGGTCAGGGGCTGAAAACTAGCACATATCCTATGGAGATTGTCTTTTCAATACTAATAGGCACCTCTGGCCTTATCCTTCTCGCGCTTCTGATTGGAAACATGCAGGTAAGTTTTCATTTTTGTAGGCACTTCGTAGTTGTTTCTTTGTTTCGTGTGAGTGCTCAATTCTTTGTGATGAAAACTGAGGACGAAAGTCAAGTGATATTTTCTTTTTGGTGTGAAGGCCTGAGAATCTGATCTGTTATCATGCCACTCCATGATCTTCATCTATCTTCTTCACTGAGAGCTGTTATACAATTTTGCAAGTTTGCTTTGAATTTCCATTTTCAATTTGCTGAATTTGACCATGTAGAATAATAAGCCAATAATTTTGGGATGGATATTATGTGTTAATGTTGACAGGTAGGAAAAAAGATGTATTTTTCACATCAATAATATGAGGTCTCAGTATCTTGTGATTGTTTCAGACCTACCTTGAGTCTCTTACTATTCGCCTGGAGGAGATGAGGATCAAAAGGCGTGACTCTGAGCAGTGGATGCATCATCGTTGGCTTCCACAAGATCTCAGAGAACGAGTTAGGCGTTACGACCATTTCAAGTGGTTGGAAACGCGAGGAGTAGATGAAGAGAGCTTGGTCCAAAGTCTTCCCAAAGATCTCAGGAGGGATATCAAGAGACATCTCTGTTTAGATTTGGTGAGAAGGGTAAGTACATCAGCACTCAGTTTGCTGTGTGTCACGTGTTCAGTCAACAATATTATTTCATCACTCCTAAAGTGCAAGTTGACAGTTTTAAGAATGTTTATACTAACCATCGCTGAGTCTGTATGCATGCAGGTTCCTCTGTTTGCCAATATGGACGAGCGATTGCTTGATGCCATATGTGAGAGACTGAAGCCAAGTTTATGCACTGAGGGTACATGTGTAGTCCGGGAAGGTGATCCGGTTGATGAAATGCTGTTGATCATTCGTGGCAGCTTGGAGAGTATAACTACAGATGGTGGAAGGACTGGTTTCTTCAATCGGGGTTTGCTGAAAGAAGGTGATTTCTGTGGAGAGGAGCTTCTTACGTGGGCACTGGATCCAAAATCTTTGTCTAACTTGCCATCATCTACTAGAACAGTGAGGGCCTTAAGTGAAGTGGAAGCTTTTGCCTTAAAAGCTGAAGAGCTAAAATTTGTTGCCACTCAGTTTAGGCGTCTGCATAGCAGGCAAGTGCAGCATACTTTCCGTTTCTATTCACAGCAATGGAGAACATGGGCTGCATGTTTTATTCAAGCTAGCTGGCGCCGCAGAAAGTCAAGGAAGCTAGCTGCCGAACAACGTCTTAAAGATGAAGAGAGATTAGATTGCAACAAAGAAGCTGATTGTGGGACAAACTTTGATCAGCAAAGTTCTGACTATGTTGATGTTCCATCCAGGCTACGTGCTACAGTCTTGGCGTCTCGCTTTGCGGCGAATGCTTTGCGAGGGCATAGGAGCCGGGTTTCAGCTGCTACTAGTCCCCCCAGGAGGTTGATTAATCTGCAGAAGCCATCTGAGCCTGATTTCAATGAAGATTAAATCGTGTGTTTCAGATGAAGAAAACAGTGTCAATATATGTAATATTACTTGGTTCTGTCCAATTTTAAAACTTTTAGCAGCATTGTTTAATCTATCAAATATAGAGTTTTGTGTATCCACCTTATGATGAGCAATCAGATAACAATATAAACTGCAAATACAATGAAGTTCAGTGTCTTTGCTGTCTTAGTGTTCTATGGTCGAGAATATCCTGATGGTGAAGAGATAAATAGTGATGAACTCATGGGTGGTTTTTTTTTGGTGCAATACACTGAAATATGTGTGAACTTCATCTTTCAATCGGAGATTCCTATATTCTCTGTGCAATCCAACGTAGCATGAAGAAAGAAGACTAGATTTCCTTTGCTCCCACCAAAATGAACACTTTAGGTTACATTTTCAGGAGAATAAAATTGGGCAAAACAAGAAAATAAAATGAAATCGTGGAACCTCTGCTGAGTTAAAAGCATTCTTCGGATTCAATACGCTTGAATCAGTATCTGTATCTTTCAGTAAGATTTAATCAACACTCCCTCAGTTGCTTAACTATCCCATGCAGAAGATAATTCCAGTTCCACATCTTCTTCCCACCAAGCGGAAGTCTGCATGTATATAACATGGTTAACATCGTTACATTCATTCTGAGTACACGAAGGCCTTAAGAAATCCATACATATTTAGCACTTCTGACAAAACTCTATAGAGAGAGAGAGAGAGAGAGAGAGGAGAAAGTTGTTAAACTGCGCCACTAATAGCAGTTAGTATAATATGTGAAATGAAACAAACTATTCAAGGAGATTGAACCTTGTACCTTCTCTGGAGAAACGCTACAGAACTTCCTTCTTCTTCTGGCAGGACCCTCAGCAGTTCTTCTTTGGTCTAGAGAAGAGAACATAATTACTTTTGAAGCATATGAAATTGTTCGTACTATGTTGAAGCAAACTGGGTTTGGCAAGTAAGACACATACTTCACCCACCGTAAAGCGTGTAGCACTCTCTGCTACGCAAGCATAAGAACCATCTGATTGTTTAAGCATGACCTCCAAGGCCTTGCACAAATTTAAGAAGGAAGCTTGAAGGAAAGTTATAATAGCGCAGAGTTCAGGTATCATGCAAATATATCTTTTGAAGTAAAGCGATGATATAATTTTAACAGAGCGAGTTCCAAAATAAGATGCAGGCATTTTTCTTATAAGTTGGCTGTATAATGGAACTTGTCTATATGGAATGTAAATCAACTCAAATTGACAATGCAAGCTCTAAACCCACGAAAAACATAAAATCTTATGCAGGTGGCCTCCAAAGGCAAGGGAAATTCAAACTAGAATTCCAAGCAGAAGAAAGTTATGAAAGGAATATATTTGACGTTCAAGACAAATATTTATTGTTCTATCATATTCCATGCAAGCAGAAGATTAGGTAAAAAAAAAGAACATCTCTGAAGGAACCTTAATGAATACCACTGCGATCGTATCCCTTTGAAGGATAGACAGACTCTTGCAACAGAGTATGTATTTAATGACAAGAAAGATTCAAAGAAATGATTAGAAGACTGGAATGAAAACAGTAAGGCGGCCCAATCAGTGGCCAGACAAAATCTTGGGGAAGGCTTTATCCATGTTAAGTTTACAGCCTTAGATGTCAACTGCTATGAAATTTCAAATCAAACCCTTGCTGGAATCAGAAATCAACATCTAGACATTCCTTGACCTTGGCCATTGATAATGTCTCTCTCTCTCAAAATATAGCAATCAAAAGGAAATATTTGTAACCGTTTCAGACGATTTATTCCCTACCAGGGTAATGGCGAAATAGTGCTCTGCTGTTATTTACGACAAAAGGTGCCACTGGTAGAGTCTTACGTTAAAAACCATAAATGCTTATTGAGAAGCTTTGAGAAACAATCATAATAATAATAATAATAATGATGATGATGATAAAAGTAATAAGGGTCACAAAATAAAATACTTTTGAATACTCTCTGATTCGAATATAAAACGCTAGAGTAAACTGAGAAAGAAACAAGTAGTGCAAATCTTTGGTCGGAAAACCCAGAATGCCCAAGTCAGCACTGCGAAGGCATTCTGAAAATCCATATTAAACATCACGTCTGAAAATCCATCTTGTCTCAAATTCATATAATAAGCTTCTAAACATGTAACTAAAAATGGACAATGCATATAAAACCACGTTGAGAAGTTTGAAAATAACTGCAGAAGGCAATCAAAAGATGAGCACCCAAATCAATTATAAACAGTTCAGTTAGGTAGGGGACTAGAAAAGAAACAACACAAGAGATGATTGTCAAAAAAGGAAATGGCAACCACCGAAAAGCATCATCGTTTTCATTTTTATTATGGGAAAGTAGAAAGTTTGGTATTGAAGTTAGACCATTGACATGAATCTGACCTTTTAAATACTTCAAAAATGTTTTGTGATAATGTAATTGTTAGAATTTTTAGGTTGCTTCATTCATGAATCAAATTTAGTGTTTATGTGGTTTTCAGAGTTGTATAAAGATAAGTGATTGAGAATATTGAAATAAAATTATTGAAAGGGATTTATTTTATAGTTTTAGTGCTTGACTAAGGCTTGATTAGCACTCGAGCAACCATCGGATAAAAGCTTAGCGCTTAAAATCAGTTCAAATTACTTGGGCAGACTGTTCAACGTCCGCTCGAGTAGCCTTGCAAAATATATAAAACCCTTTAGTTGTGGACTTAAGGTTTTGTGACGGTTATTTATGTGTTTTTCCTTTGTTCTTGAGATAGTTTTATCCTTTAAGTATTTCTTAACCTTCTCAACCAAATTAGCTTTCCATAATAACAAATCTTATTTTTATTATGGTAATTTATAATTATTTGTTCTTGGAAGTCATAATTATCAAAATTTTCTTTCTCTAAAAATCTAATTGTAAACTTTTAAAGTTTTGTGAGGTGTTAACGACTGGAGTTTTAGTCTTTGAATGTAGTATTTGTGAATTCATAACAGTAGAAAATAATCAAAATTTTGATGATTAAAATTATAAAAATTTTATAATTATTGCATTTTTAGTAAATTTTTAAATGATTTTGAAATAATTCAGAAAATTTTTATCCTGTGAAGAGTTCTTAATAATTTTTTTTTGTTAAAAATTATTGTATTTTAATTTTATTAATTATTTTATTTGAATACATTATAAAATTTGTTTGTGATATGTTTAGGATGTTATTTAAAATTTTATTTATTTTTCATTCATCTAAAATATAATAAATTTTAACGTACTTTAATTTACTTGTTTGAATTTTTAATTTCCGTATTAATCACTTTTCATCCCCCTCCCCCGAGTTTTTTGGGTTTAAACTTCAGAGTAATTTTCAATGATAATCATTCATCAGTGTTTCAAAAGATTACATTCCCATTGATTACCATTGCCAACTTAAAAAGGATAACCAACAATCAAAAACTATGAAAAGTACTATTAGTGTTTTTGTCCAACCAACCACTTCCCATTCCTTTCCATTCCTTTTTTTTCCCCCCCTTTTTTGGAGGTTTGCCATGTATTAGTGCCCCTTTTTGGTGTGTTAAACTTGAAATCACTTTTATAAGACTTAACACAAAAAATATATATATATATATATATAATAAATAGTATTTAAAATATATAATAAAAAATTTAAAATATGTTAAAAAATTTGAAATATAAATAAATAATATTTGAAATAACTTTGGAAAGCTTGAAACAAGTTTTGAAAAAGTAAAAAAATTGAAGTACCATAAATCACCTTTTTTCCTTGTCAAAGATCAATTGAAATATAAAATATAGCTTTCGCAATTACGCAACTTATATCGTATAATTTCTCGATAAGGTATGATGGGATTTTAGTTGTAACATAGTCGAATTATAAAGAAAATTTTTCAATCAAATTTAATTACATCTCATTAAAAGAATTAATTAATAAAATAAAATATTTAAATTTTTTTAATAAAAATAATGCTAACTTTAAAATATTCTAAACACATATGAAAAAACAGAATCAATATTTTATAAAGATCATATCAATATGTAGTTTTTATATTCAAATAATTTTTTCAAAAAAATAATTAATTTTTTTTATTATTTTAAATAGATAATAATTTTTGTAGTATAATTAAAAATATTTTATAAAATGACTTAACAAAAGAATCAGATAACTCACGTACAATCGCTAATGAATAATGTTTTAATTTTAAATTTAAATTATTATGACTTTTGTATTCAAGTAATGTTGGATTTATTATTTAATTTTGTTTTGGTTATGTTTTAATTTTGAAAATAAGAATATAATTTTAATTTTTTTAATAAAAAATATATTTAGAAAAACATTGGTGGGAACATTACATTAACCGAATTCGTTGGGGATTCGAATTGACCCGACCCGACAAAGAAACTTGTTCCCCAAGACGGGTCTCCCGAATTATCGACAACGGACTACCCATCCGCGTTAACTCAAAGACCTCTGTCTATTTCAGAAACCAAAAACCTCAACGACGTCCGAGACCTAGCCGACGAGCGATTTACACGCAGACCTTGCCGACGTTGTGTTTTTGAAAGCCCCTTGCTATATAATCAGTAATTGTCAAGTTCGGATCAACTATTTTTTTCCTTTTATAATTTTGTTTTCTGGTTGTTGTTTCGGTTATGAGATCTGGTTAGGGTTTCTGGTTGGATATATGCGAAAATTTAATTTTTGCAAACTTGAAGTGTTCACTGTCTATATCGCTAAAAGATTTGTACATTCTTGGATGCGTATTGCTGCGGATGTGAACTGTTCTGTTAAACGTATTGAAAGTTATGCTTATTTTAGTTTTCCGGTAATCATTTTCGAATTGGTCTGGTGTTAATTGCAACTTGGAGCACTTGGCTTGAGCTTTCAGTCTTTTTTATGATTCTTTATCAACATAGCTTATGCCTGTTTCGGAGATTGTGAATTTTGTATAATTTATATCTCAAGGGTTGCAAGGTTGAATCCCGTCAGCAGCAGAAATGGGAATTCAACCACATTGTAGTTGGTAGCTATCAAAATCCGTAGATGAGAAAAAGGAAAAAGAAAATATTGGGCAGTAATTTATTTGTTGTCTTGGCTTGCTTTCATGACCTTCCTTCATCTTCTAGATGTGTATATTTCATTTACATTCATTGTTGAGTGTAGTCAGCATGAAAAAGAAAAATAGAAACAAAGAAAGAATCAAAGTTCTTTTTCAAGTGATATTTGAATTTCAAGGTGTCTTTATGTTAACACTTTTTTGGGTGATTTATTTCCTCAGGGCTCTGCATAATGATTGGGAAATTTTTTGAGAACCGCCGCTGCTTATAAATTAAGTTTAGGTGTGGGTTATCTTTGTTGAATTAAGTTTATTAACTAATCTAACAATTTAATTTGGCCTTACAGCTTGCGAGAAATCAGAAAAAAATATGGCACCTGAGCCAGAAGATGAGATCAAGGACGAGAAGAATCCCAGACCTCTAGACGAAGACGACATTGCTCTCCTCAAAACTTATGTATGGGTTCTTTTTTCCTGCAAAACCTATTTTTGCTTTGTCAAGAGACCACTGATAATCAGGGGTCCAAGAAATTGTGTTGTGCGTGGTAGAATTTAAATCAGTTAATAGTTTTTTTTTATGGTTTATTTGTGCAGGGTTTAGGACCTTATTCTAGTAGCATTAAGCAAGTGGAGAAGGAAATTAAGGACATGGCCAAGAAGGTCAATGACTTGTGTGGTATGGAATTATTTTCATAAATACACGTGCTTTACTAATTTTATATGTCAGCATCCTATGTGCAAACATCCCTTTTCTGTTTACTGAGATAGTATCACTGCTATTCATTGATTAATAGGAATTAAGGAATCTGACACGGGGTTAGCTGCACCCAGCCAGTGGGACCTTGTTTCCGATAAGCAGATGATGCAAGAGGAGCAGCCTCTTCAGGTATTTATACTTGTAGATAAGGTTTAACACAGTCTTTTGTACTTGTGTTTTTTAATCTTTGATTGATTTTACCATGCAGGTGGCGAGATGCACAAAGATAATCAATCCAAACTCTGAAGATGCTAAATATGTGATAAATGTTAAGCAAATTGCAAAGGTAACTTTAGTTTCTCTTGCTGCTTTTTCTCCTTTTAGGGGCAACAATAAAAGTTGCTTAAAGAATGAACATTTGTTGGAACTAGTAACTCTTTTTTTCATGAACTTTTTCTGAAGTTGCTGTTCTTCAATCACTTTCAGATGTAATATTTTAATGTTCATTAGATACGAAAATAAGTTTTAATATGGATAATTGATCGGTGTTGTTTTATCCCTAATCAAATTGAATGTGAATTGTATGATGTATCTTTGTCATAATTTCATATCTTTGTGTGTTTCTGAGTCAAATTTTACCATCTCAATGCTAGTTTGTTGTTGGGCTTGGTGACAAAGTTTCCCCGACTGATATAGAAGAAGGGATGCGTGTAGGGTAAGTTTTGTAATTTCAAATGAATTTTGGACAAGAACTAATGTGATGAGCATTTATATGGTATGCATTCTTGTGTTAATCTCCTTTTCCTTGTTCATATGATTTGTACATTGATATGTATGGGCATGAATGTGGTTTTACCTTGGCCTGTGGAGTATGTATGTTTTGAATTGATAATATAAACTTGAGTTTTATATTTTTTCCCCTTAAGGGTTATGGAATGTGTTCGTTATTGGTCATTTCCTTTCCCCCTTTTTCTCCTTTGATTATCTACGTGAACCCCTGGTCCACCTTTGTATTTTTATTTTTCTTCAATTAATAAATCTCTCTTAGTTTCTTCTCACCTAAAAAGAAGAATTATGATTTAATGTTATTAAAAAAATACTAATATCTTTTTTGAGTGGAACACCATGATTAGAGGTATATTATAAGTTGGAAGAGGTTGGTGTATGTGTGCTTTACTCTGACTGTCAATTTTATTTGAAAGTGGGAGAAAAGATGTGAAAAAAATTGAATTTATGGTTTTGAGGTAGTAATTGATTAATTTGTAAACACTCTGCATTTGTTTGGTAATCCTTCATATGCACCCTTCTATAACCATGAATATTAGGCCATGCATTTTGCGACTATTATAAAGTATGTTGTGGTTGTGACTATTCATGTTATTTTTGTATTTTATGTTGTACATTATAAATTATGGCAATTGTTCTTACAAGCCATTGCACTAGGCTGTGCATCCATCTGTTTGGAAGGTTTTCCATTACCTCATTGGTCATTTTTTTTAAAAATTTTCTTTGGCTAGTGTATCTGTATGTCAGTTTGCATTTAAAGGTAGATGCTTCTTTTTACACAGTGACTATATTTCTTGTTTGACCAATTTTCTCACATTGCAGGGTTGACCGGAATAAATATCAGATTCAAATTCCCTTGCCTCCAAAAATTGATCCTAGTGTGACCATGATGACAGTGGAAGAGAAGCCAGATGTGACATATAATGATGTTGGTGGATGTAAGGAGCAGATCGAGAAGATGCGAGAGGTTAGTGTTTTCTTAATCTTGTTTGCAAATTGTAACTATTTTTTCTCCTTGATTAATTAATCAAATTCATATACATAAGGTAAACAATGAATTTGAAAATGATTTCAGTGGCAAGATAGATATAATAGAGAACATGTAGTTCTTATATGAATGAATTGGGTTTCCTCTAGGTTGTTGAGCTACCTATGCTTCATCCTGAGAAATTTGTAAAGCTGGGAATTGATCCTCCTAAGGGTGTTCTATGCTATGGTCCTCCTGGAACTGGTAAAACACTTCTAGCCAGAGCTGTGGCTAATAGAACTGATGCATGTTTCATTCGTGTCATTGGAAGTGAGCTTGTTCAGAAATATGTTGGTGAGGGAGCCCGGATGGTTCGTGAACTATTTCAGGTTAGAAGTTGCCCCATTACATTTCATAGCATGACCTTCCTCTGCAGCTTGTTTTGAATGTCACCTTGTTTAATTGACTAGAGTTTTGTCTGGCACAGATGGCACGTTCAAAAAAGGCATGTATTGTCTTTTTTGATGAAGTTGATGCCATAGGGGGTGCTCGTTTTGATGATGGGGTTGGTGGTGACAATGAGGTTCAGCGCACAATGCTTGAAATTGTGAATCAGCTTGATGGATTTGATGCTCGGGGAAACATCAAAGTTCTAATGGCAACAAACAGGTTAAGTTGGCTACCTACCATATGATACTAGTTTTGCGTAAACTTTTGTTGCACTTCTTTCTCATCGTCGATCTAATTGGTTGTTCCCATTATGAAGTACATATCTCCCACACGCAAGCAGCCTCCATCCTAGAATTAAGTGACACTTAATAACACTTATTTTGTACACATGGTGTCATTTGCTTTCTTCTTTTAAACATGCTTGTTTACTTAAATGAGGTTGTATGCAACTTTAACTTAATGATGAATGTGAATACCCAACAACACATTTTGTTGCATCCATAATGCTTGCGTTTGTTGGGACTCATGTTGTTGTGTTTTTCAGGCCTGACACACTTGATCCTGCACTATTACGTCCAGGACGATTAGATCGTAAGGTTGAGTTTGGCCTTCCAGATTTGGAAAGTCGGACACAGATTTTTAAGATTCATACACGAACCATGAACTGTGAAAGAGATATCCGATTTGAACTTTTGGCTCGGCTTTGCCCAAATTCCACTGGTAAGTATCCACCTCCGAGCACTTGCTTGTTCCATTGTGTGCTCCACTCTATTGGAATAATGATTACTTCGAAATGCATTATGTTAATTGGGTTTATATTGATGGGACTGAGTCATCTTTAGAACGCATTACAACTTGTTGATTGTATATACTATGATGCATGTATTTATGTTTTTTGTCGTCTGTTCATACCGTGGGTTTCCTGACATTGAGTTCTTCAGGAGCCGATATAAGAAGTGTGTGCACAGAAGCTGGAATGTATGCAATTCGAGCACGAAGGAAAACCGTGACAGAGAAAGACTTCCTTGATGCAGTGAACAAAGTCATCAAGGGGTACCAAAAGTTCAGCGCAACTCCCAAATACATGGTCTACAATTAATCGAGAATGATATGTTTCTCTCTTTTCCCGAGGGATACCTGGAAACTGACACTAAAGGCCATCTGGTTCCCTCGCAAGAGAAACTTCTTCATTTGATTTCGTTATCAGTCGGTCTAAACTGTTGGGGCTTGGTTTTAATCTGCCCTCTTGTTGATCATTTGTATGATACCACTAAGTAACTTTTATTTTTCAATGTATTTGATTCTGTCCCATCACTTATTTTTGTGAAAGCTTTTGTTATGGTCAGTTCTTAACGTTGCTAAATAGGAAGAAAAAGTTGTGCCTAGGACAAGAAAAAGTGGTAGTTGGAATGGGTATTTAGTAAATAATGCTAGTGAGAGAATTTTATCCTAACTTACGATTATCCCGTAGTTCAAGAACCCCAATGTTATAACACGAAGTAGTGATGTGTAGTTGGCACTAATTGTACACGTGTATTACGTTTTCCACGTGGAATAATAACAAGTTGGTAACACCAAGAAAAGTGTACCTCGTAGTGTGACAGTAAAATGGTTGAGTGTACTGCCTGAAATCTCGTTTTAACAGTGCCAAGCTGCCACTTCCTCTTTAAAGCCGCTTTCTCTGTGTCTCTCACTCCATTTCATTTGCTCTCCGCACTGAACCAACGACAAATGCGTATTTGATTTGCCCTAACTCTGCCTTTGTAAGTTCTTTCTTCCTTCTTTTCATTCTATCCCACATAGAAATTGATTCATTTCCGTTGCGTAATGCCTATAAATATGAATTTGTTTCATTCTGTATATTTACTTTTTCCTCCTTATTTGTTCCTAGTTTCTTCTCTTTTCAATGTTCGTGGAGGGGTTTTAGCTTTGGACTTAAAAATTTGAGAAAAATAATGAATTTGGACAAATATTTTTATATAGCCATTGACATTGTTCTAAGTTTGTTTGAAAGCAGAGCAACTGGATTCTTCTTACTGATAATTATAACTTGAAGCTTTGTTTGGTTCCTGAGAAAACAAAAGAAAGTTTGACGACCGAATTTTGTAATTCTTTAGCTAAAGGAAAACAGAGAAGATTAAACTCAACTTGTCTCTATTAAAACATTTGAAAAAAGATAAGGAAAATCAACCGTTTTATTTTCTTTCAATAGGGAAAAAAAAAGAGTTCAATACTTCAATGCCAAGTGGTAAAGCACAGCACAGGTATTATCTTTCTACAGCCCGTGCTAACTTTGGAATCGAATTTGTCTACATTGTTCCAAAGAACACTATTGTGATAATAGCCGATGCACAAAGAAATAATCAATTTTGTGTTTATAACCTTGTTCATCTCAGATTCAAGGGTTGAGCAATTGTAAATTAATGTATCTTCTAGAATATCTGATACCAGCATTAAAGCCAGAAATTAATAGTACGTTGTGTAAATTGCTAAAATTGGTTTGATTATTAAACAGAATTGTTAAAATGACTAGTATGATTTTAGTCATTTTAAACAGAAAACATATTTAACGTTTAATCCATCTCCTAAGTCTGAAATCCTTGTTCTGCAATATATGCATCATTGAGGAAGACACTTGATGGATCATCAACTATAAGGGTATTCAAATCTGAGGTAGATGTTTGAATTGCTCTTTTCTTGTGGACTTTTTTGTTTGAGAACTAGTAGCTTATTGTTTTCATCAGACTTGAGAAGGACTTACCTCAAAAGACCATTTCTGCAAGAGTTTCGTGCCTTTTATTTGTGCTTTTAGTAGTTCCATTGAGTTTCCAAGTCAATTGTAATGAAGCAATCAGACATTTTTAGGTAAATTACAATTACAGCTGCCCCATGTGCCTGAAATAGCTTGTAAAGGACGTTTAGTAGGAGGAAGTTGGTCTTGTTATTAATAAGTTGAAGTAGACTGTAAGCCAGATTGTTAATTTTGGGCTTCTGAGAGGTAAAGCATGATTAAAATCAGATTTACTATGAATCAATAATGCAAAAATTGGGAATGTTCTAAATATGTAAGAGATGCTGATGTTGATTATATATTTCAAGGAATTATCCTTTGGCCTCTTATTAATGGAATGCCTAAGGTATAAAACCTTACCTAATGTAACTTTGATTGATGGATATATACCAACTGCATGGCATGGGCATTATCTTGATTTGTTTTTTTTTGTAATACCCTGTACGGCTCATTTGAGAATAGCACTTTGATGGAGACAAACTGTCTTACTACTTTATCATAACTATAGATACTGCTAAAAACTAATTATACTAAGAGGGCATGTGGTACTAATATAGATAGGTTATGGACAGGACCATTTCATGAACAAATTCAACAAGCATCTGATGTTGTATCCACAAACATCTTATTCAGAGTTAACAGCTATGGCTTTCCTTGCGTCTTCAGGTATATCTCGGATTTTAATTGTTTTTGTGTTTGCAATGTTGATAATATCTCCAAAAAATATACTGGATCATGAAATTATTGGCATTTGCTGTTATATGCTAAAGTTATCATTGTATCATGTGGCATTTTCTATCATGCTCCTGGTGACACCTTGGAGCTTTCATTTTCAATTATAATATCAGTTGATAGTGTATGATTATAATTGTTACCTGCTGTGGTTATAGTTGTTGGCAGCATTTATCATCTCATTTGTTGCAACAATGGCTATCAGTGGATCTAATATCGATTCACCAATTATTTTATGTATCCCAGGGCTGGTATATTCTTCAATACCTTTCTAATCTTGAACTTTTAAAGTGTTTTAGTTGTCATTTTGAGATTGATCTGTACTGCTTTCATTATCGCAATCAAACGATGTCACATGTCCACCAAATTCACAATTGTAGACGGTATATTCATTTCACAGCTGGTATTGGCTCTCTCCTGTGCAGCACTCATTATTTCATTATTTCTTTGTTGGGGAGCTTTATGACAAATTTCACAGAATCAGGGAAAGAAATGATTTCAGTTGGGAGAGTTATAGAGGTGTGAAGATAGCATCTTTTCATATATATACCTCCCATCTGATTTCTTACATGTTGATTCTACTTCTAGTATATGGACGTGCCTCAAGAGAACTCAATGGGTACCAGTCCTTGAGTTCAGATTGGCCTTTCCATCAGTTGATTGTCAGAATGTCACTATGAAATATAAGACTTCTTTGCCAGCTGCTATGCGTGACATCACCTTTACAATAGCACGAGGGACGCATGTCAGGGCACAGATGAAGCCTTATATTGACTATTGCATCGTTTGTACCCAAGAACTACAATGTGTTTGTAAGTTAGTTCTATGTGATTAGATATCTATCGCTGTGAATTTTTACCCTTTTCAGGTTGGAATCATTTGAAGAACAGGTTCAGGAAAATCTAGCATTTTGAATGCCTTACCCAAATATCTGATGGACAAATTTTAGCGGATGTTCTTAACATAAAGAATGTTCCTGTGTGAGAACTCCGTTCATGCTTTGCTGTTGTTCCCCAGAGCCCTTTCTTGTTTGAGGGATCTTTAAGGTACTATCCATTATAACTGCTTCAAATTCTCTTGATCTAATGTGAATCTTTGTGGTTATATGCTTCTTTTTAGCTAAATTAGTGAACATTTATGCAGTAGTTTTTGCTCGGTTGATAGAAGAAGATCTCATTCATATGCTTGTATGTTTTGCAAATTTCTAGGGATAACCTTGATTCACTCCGAATGAACATATTACAAAATATGGAATATTTTGGAAAAAATGCCATGTCAAGGAGGAAGTAGAAGCATTAGGACTGGATACTTGTGTAAAGGAATCTGGGATATCATTTTCTGTTGGGCAAAGGCAGCTTCTATGTCTTGCACGTGCTCTCCTAAAGTCTTCTAAGGTGAAAGAGGATTATTTTTCCTGTAACCAAACACTTCCAACTCATAATTAACTTTCCAAAATGCTGTTTCATGTTAGGGATAACATTGCTTAGTATTGTATCTTTTTGTTTTGTGGCAACTTACGTGTAGTTAACACGGTACAATGAATATCCTATCATTTGGTAAGAAGTATCATTGTTCACCTGACTCTTGAATTATTTGTGTTTACTTTTTAGCGGCAATTGTTGACAATTATCTACAAGTCTGCATTTTGTAAAATACAAACGTCCGAATTGGAGAAAAAGTTCAGTGCTTACATACAAGGAGAATCCTGAATGACTGAAAAAATGGTAAAATTTGAGCTTAAGAATCTACTTCAGCATGCATGGCTATTGAAATTTGATAGTTTGTAACCTTGGAATAAACTGTTCTTCAGATTGAAGGTGTATGTTGAGTCTTCTTATGAAGCATAAATTGTGCTACCATTTAGATATATTTCCAGTGGTCCTAATGTTTCCCGGCAGACCAGTTCTTCTTTCCATTCATTTGCTCAAGAAAGAAAAAGCATAAAGAAAGAATCAGATACGAGAATCATAAAACTCAAATGGGATTTTAGTAACGTATAAGGTTACATTTATAATAATGAATTTTGTGGATACAATGACGATTATAAATTTGTAAAGATTTTTACTGTTTTTTTTTCTTTTGTAGTTTTATATAGGGATGAGAAAATATTAATTTAGTTTGATTAATTCAATCGAGTTAATTATTTTTAAAATTAAATTGATTAATTTGGTTTTAAAAAATTAAAGTAATTATAAAAAAAAATAATTAAATTAGTTTAGCTTTTCATCACCTCTAATTTTAACATAGTAAAATCATAATAATTCATAATCATCATAAATAAATATTACAGTTGCCACTAGAGAATACAATTATTATTATTAATTTTAAAAAAGTAATTAAATTTGTAAATTTTTAATTAAAATTTTAATTAAGATTTAATTTAATAATAATTATCTGTTCAATTATTCTTGAGTCGAAAAGAATTATTATTATTATTATTATTATTTTGGACATGAATGCGGTGATTGCAGTAGTTAGGGATGGCTTAGCTATTAAAACATGTTAATTAATTAATTTGAATGGCTAATAATAATAATTATTATTATTACTATTATTTTGAGCTTATGGTATAGATTTTTTTTGTTTTTCACTTTCATGACAGCACGTGTTTATCGTGTTGCATTTTTGTCTTAAAAGTTGTCAAGGATGATGGGACACCCCATCATCACAGTTGGTGATTCACGATCTTTTAACCAAAATTTTTATATAAATCTCTAATTTAAAATCAAAAAATTTAATTATACAAATTACGAATTTAATTAATTCTAAAAATTAAAAATTAATTGATATTAATATTTTTAAAAAATATTAATTTATAACTATTTACACCATTGAATTATAATTAATTAATTTTTTTTTCTTTTGTTAGATTTAAAAAATTCCTAAATATTCAATGCAAAAATACAAACGTAAAAAAGAAGTGACAAATGAATTAATGTATTTAATTGTTGAATACGTTAGAATTTAAAATATTAAATGTCATACTCTCCCTTAGAAATCTTGAAACAAAATCACTAAAAAGATGAATAATTTTTTTTTAATTTTAACGTAATTTAATACATTACCAAATATATGTAAATACTATACAAGTTATATTCTATATATTTTATATTATTTAACGTAAAATATAAAATTAAAAATTAAAAATAAATAATATTAAAATACAAAATTTATAATTTATAATATAAAAAATTTAAAATAATTAACAAACGAGCCAAACAAATTGAATATATTTTATGTTCGGCGTGTTGTAATTAAAATAAAAACTTTAATTCTCTTGGATACTAATTGATTTTAAGTTGAAATGACAAAATTTGAACCTACAACCCGAAAAAGGCAATTTGCAGCAATGATGTAGCAATTGTATTTGTACCACAATGTGACCCACAAATGCAATATCAAAAGAAAAAGAGAAAAGCTTGCTTTAACAGTTGAGTACAGAGATATGCTTAGGAAAAAAAAGAAATGGCTAGACAAACTCCAGGTAGCAAACTATAAACTGTGTAGATAAAGCTTTCATCATCACTTGTAAGATTGCGGTAGCACTAAGGTGTGTGGATAAAGATGTTCACAAACTTTTTTTTAAAATTTTTTTTCTTACAATTTTTAATTTATAAAAAAAAATTAAAAATTATAATAAAAAATAAAACTATATTAGAAGAGACAGAAATTGTAAAAAAAGAAAAAATGAAAGATATATTGTATAATATTATAAATTATAATATGATGTTATAGATTATAACACGAGGCGTAAGAATTTCAAGTTTTCTATTATTCATAGTTAGAATTTTGTAAAGGATGAGATGTTTGAGTTTGTACCCAACAAAACAAACATCTGCACATTTATTTTTCTGAATAAAGCTATGCTTGTACACTTGCCAAATTGATCTGAAAACCCAGCCACAAAAGACTGGTTATTATTTAGGGTTTGAATTTTCAGAAAGTTTTTGTTGCCAAGGAATCAAATGTACATATACCCTTTGTCAGTAAGGACAATAATTCATCAAGTAAAGTTATGGTCAATGCATGTGCTTTGCTTCTTGAAACATGAAAACCCTTTAAAATAAAAAATAATATATATATATATATATATATATACACATAAAGATATACACGCCCGCGTGTTAAATTCATTTTATGTTACTAAAATATAATTGATAATAAATTATGTTGATTACGACTTGGTAAATAAGTGTTGTTTATCAAAATAAAAATTTTTTGTATTGAATACAAAATTTTGTGTTGCATTCGTAAATGTAATTAAATAAATATTTATTTTAAAATAATATTGTGTATAAAGATGAGAAAATAAATTTTTATAGATATGGTTAGAAGTTACAATTGGCTTTTAAGTGTCTACATTGATACTAAATTTCATTTGTGGTATTTTTGTTTCTTTCAGGCATTTGATCAAACACAAAAATATCAGAAGTCACGGGGGTCGACAAAAATAACAGAAGATGGCCTTGATTGGATCCAATCAGACGGTGCACATTTGTCATTGCGTTCCCCATTAAGCTTCTTGATGCACCATAGATCTTCAGGCCAAGAAAATATCCTCCAATGAGGAATAGCCTCCCTGACTGGGTCCCTCGGGCCCACTTCAGCCACAACTGCCCCACATTCCCCATCGTCTCTAGCTATGTTGTGAGCGAAGGCGCACAGAGATTTCATGAGCCACGATGCATGTTTGCCTTCCATGTGCAAACCATACAAAAGATAAAGTCCAAATTGTCTGAAAACATCAGGAAATGAAGGCAGCCTAAGCCATGGCATCCAAGCATCAAGCAATCTTGAACCAACACAGCATGCATATTTTAGGGCAGAAACTCCTTTAAGTTGCAATTTGAACACTTCTTTTGTGTTCCAAACACTTAAAATTGCAAAACTCGGAGGAAGAATGCCAGTTTTCGGATCCCATCTAGGCAAAAACTTTTTGGGCACGGCCATGTATGTGCCCAAATTGAGTTTGCTAGACAAAATGAGGTCAATGTCTTCAGGGAAAAACTCAGAATTGGCAAAAACTCGACGATAGATCGATTCGGCCAGCTTCCCCGGTAACCGGACGATCGAGACGCCGGAACCTAACGGCTTGTAGTGAGCATGAACTGGTTGCACCAGCATAGTTGGGGTACGAAATTTAGTGTATGAACATTTTTTGGTAAACAAATTGATTGAAGCATCATTGCTACAATCCGTGGCCATGTATGAGTATTCGGCCCCATTTTGCTCGCACCATTCTTCTAGTTTTTCCACAAGCTTTGTGCCAACACTTAGCCTCCTGCACAATTCCAAAATTTTATTGATAGAAAATTAAAATACAATTACTAGATGGACCCAAATGAAATGGGTCAGTTTGATATGTGAAATCTAGTGAGTGGTACAATGAAAATATCCAGGGAAGGTTGATCTTGACAAGAAAATTAAGAGATCGATTATTGTGGGTTACTTTTAGTAGTGGTCTATTGGTTTCAGAAACAAAAGTAGGGAACATTTTAGAAGATTATATTATAAAATGAAAATGAAAAAGAAAAGTTATCATGGAGATAAGGACATAAGATAGAGAAAGAATATTGAATGGAGATGGAGATGGACCACTAAGAGATTCGTTTGAATTTGTAGCAATTGTAAACTAGTGTGTAAAAACAAGGAAGATAATTAGGTATATTGTCTAAGCTTCTCTAGGGAAAGTAACGGAAAATGGAATTAAAACAAGTGTCAAGGGAGAGAGTGGCTACTTGGCTGGGCTGGCTTTTGATTCTGTCCATGGTACGAGGAACAACTTAGTCTCTTTTTTGTGTAATCTAATCGTTCTTTCCAGGGGCTGGTGGGTGTTTAGGATTAGAACCAAAACTATTGCAGAAAGCACATTACCAAATATGTAAATATTGCATGCCTCTGAGCACATACCAAAAGCAATTAGTGATCATTCATTTGTTGCCATGCATGGTGAAACATCATGCATATCTTTAGGGAAAAGTTACTCCAATTAATGCATGGAGTAACGGGTAGAAGAAATCATTGGGGAAAACCAGGAGGCAAAATATATGCAAGTTCTGAAGGGAAAAGAAAAGAGTGAGAAAGAAAATGAAACCTGTGAGTTGGGGAAACTCTTAATCCGAGAAGATAAGCAAGCTTTACATAAACTGAACCTCCACTTGTCACAGTTTTGACACATCCGCTTATCACCCCAACAATTTCCTTCTCTTCACCATACTCAGCAACCTGTTCATCGAAACCACAACATGCATACCGAAATTTTGAGCATAATTTTCCGACGTTTTGAACAATTTTGATTTATAATTTGGAAGACAAAATAACAGTGATAGAACTGGAATTTAATTACCAGAACGATATGACATGGAAAATGGCGAACTCTGCAAACAGGATCACTCATAAGATCAGTCACAAGCGTCGGCTTCCCTCTCTGCACAATTTCACATCTTCTCTCGATTTCTTCCACCGCAAACTTATCACTTTCTTCATTGTATTCTCTCACCACCACCGAATTTTCTCTTGCTTTCACTGCCATTAATTCAGAAGAATTCTCAGCAGCTACCTTCACTGACATGGCAGGAAATTAGTATTAGAAGTTTGGTTTTGTATAGAGCAGTTGTTGATGTGGGAAATTTTGTAGAAATTTGCAGTGATTTTCAGGTTGTGTTTCTTGAGCTCCTATTTATAAGTAGTGGGAAAGTGCTTCTCTGGGCAGCTTAGTCACCAGTTTTACAAGGGGATTGCTTTTTCTACTCACAAAAATTTATATGTATGTCACACTTTGGCATAATAGTTTATCACACTGTGTCCCTAGCCACAAAATGTATATACTAATACTTTAGGTAAGAATTTATAAGATAATGGGATTACAATTACTGCTTCATAAGGTGCATAACTCTAACATATGATTGGCTATTCCATCAGGTACTTCAAGGAGATTCCACATGATTATTTATAATCATGGCATCAATAATTATATGCATATCTATGCTTTAGCTTTTGGCTTTGATTTGTCTCATAATTAACATCACCCTAATTAACTTCTTGTTTAGCTTTCTCCATATCTTAATTATGATATCTCTCTTCATTTTATAATTTCAACACTAATCTCTACATAATATTCCCCTTGACTACCCATAAACTCTAAATTAGTTAGCCTGTGAATGTTACTCTTATAGGCTTCCCCTTGAAAGAAAATGAACAAAATTAGATCATGGACATTTAAAAAAATGATAAATAAGAGTAAGGTTATGACATCCTAAAATTTGACCCTAATTAATAATTAAAGAAGCTAAATATTACTCTAATATAATACTAATTAAGTAATTAATTAATTGCTTTATGTAGTCACCCATCATTATCATTGGGGAGAGCGGAGAGAAAACCATGTTCAACCATTGACAATCGGTTAGCATCTCACGTGCTAACCAATTGTTAGATTTAAGATTAAAAAATAAATAATTATATATAATTGATATTAAATTTAAGATCTTAATTTTAACTCAAATTTTTAAAGTTTCAATTAGTCTATTGTATTATTTATTTCGTAATTAAAATTGGTATTATGACTATGAAGATCACATATTTATGTCATATTACAAACATAGATACATTCGATCTCTTTGCCAAAAGAAGTTAGATTAAATTTTTAAAAGATTTGCATGCTCTTTGTAATCTAGTGTGTTTGAAAGTTGTGGATGCGGTGGGGTGTCTGAAGTAGTATTCTAGACTATGAGATGCGTCTTTTTCCAGGTGATTAAACTTTGCCCATCATTTCAAATCAAGGATGACACAAATTGAACCAAGCCAAGAATATTTTGACACACACAATTTTGGATAAGTTTGTTCAACTTTGATGATTTGGCTTCTCTGCATAGGTTGCATACTATAATTGTTACAAACATTATGTTCCAAGGATCATAGGGAAAAATTGTCTCGTTTCAGATATGTGAAAGTTGACATGTTCACAAAATGTGAGAGAGAATAGTAAATTGGCGACACATTCTCACTTCATTGGGATATCAAGATCAAATCTTGGATAAGTTTGATGTCTTGTTCCTAGATAGAGATCAAATATAGTTTCCCCTTCATTGGGATCATGATCAAACACCTTGGATATGTCGTGTGCCTTTTCCTAGCTAGAGATCTTGCACAGCTTTTGGCCAATTATGCTACAGCTAAAATGACTTGATTCAATATAATAAGATATATTCTTTGTTGAGTTTGGCTATAATATATTGAATGAAAAATACGTTCAAATTCTACATTACTTTTTTTCACTTTTACTTTTCATATTCTAAATTTTTTATATTATTAATTTTAAATTTTATAATTTAAAGTTTATATTAAAAAAATATAAAATATATGAACTATATCTTAATCAAATCTTCTTTTATTTTATATTTTAACTTATCCAATAACGTGGGTGTATTTTTATTTAATTTTAATAATACAATATGCTAAAAAATTCATAATATTCCTCTGTTAATAATTGTTACTTTTTTTTTGTAAAAATTCACATATTTATAGAGTGTGACGTTCAATGTCATAAAAATTTAAACTATATTTTTATAATATTGATTTGTTTTTAGGGGAATAATAATGCAACGATTTGACAAGTAGTATCGTAATCAAGAAATTATGGATTCAAGTCACAATAGTGGTGTCATTGTTAGAGAGGGTTTGTTAAAAGTTTCACAATGTCACTCTTGCCAATGATTGTTACTCTTCTATAGGAGTTTTACATTCTTTGTGAAGTGCAATATCAAATGTTATAAAAGATGATGGAACAGTTATGCTTTCTTAATACTACTTATTTTTTAAATTTTAAACAATTGTTGTTCTTCTTTTTTTCTAATATAAAAAATAAAGGTGCATTGACTGGTCCCATTTTCATTTAAAATCTACCAAATTAGAGTATTCTTACTCAACAACCACCATAATACAAGATTCATGAACAGCCACTGTTCAAGTCTAAATCTATTGTCTGATTACTTACTTTTTAGATGATTAATGTATAATTTAAGGATGTTCATGCTCAAATAAATATACAATAGAGTACAAAAAAAATTAAAGATTTGTTTTGTATAAAGAGTTTTTTTCCTTAAAATAAATTATAAAAAAATAATTAAAATTCTTCTAACTTTAAAATATAAAAATAAAAAGCAAATTCAATCGATTTAACATAAAAGAGAAAGGATTGGTTCTCTTGGAATTCTACGTCGGAAAGATGACGAGACACTCGAACCCGATAAAATATTTTGTATGTAAGCAAATTGAACCCAATTAATTTTATGATTCGTGCCCTCAATTCTTAAAGGAATGATTGGGAAACATTCTCGAGGTATTGTACCAAACTTTAATTAAGAAATTGAATAGATTCCGATCATTTACCTTTCATTAATCTTATGATTTATTACCCATTAACATCTGGCATTCGTTTTTGGAATGTAATTAGTCATGTTCAAATTTATCTTTTAAATTAACATAATTTTTATTTGTAGATACGATTCTTTTTTAATTTTATAAAATAAAGAAGAAATCTTTGAGTCGAGAAAAATTTTGACTATTTTTTTAAATCAGAACGATCAAAATATAATAAGATTATAGGTCTCGAGAGAGAGAATAAATAAAATTTATGCCTATTATTCATCTAATTCAATAAAAATAATAAAATTCAGAGAATGCAAAGGGGAGGTGCATGCATATTGTAAAGTTTGCAAACTCTTAGAAAGCAACTTTGAAAAATAGAGGCAGATATGCATCAAACTATTTAAATGGGTTTTGTGATTAGTGTTACCAAAACATATATTTATAAAATTAAAATAAATATAATTAATGGGAAAAGCAATTAGCTTTAGAATTAGTGGAAGAGCAACAATTAGCTTTTCTAAATGGCACTTGACATCACATGGGTTTGGTGGCCTTGTAACCTTAACATGTGGTCCCTTTGTATTACTGATGTAATCAATTTTTATAATTAATATTAATCTCTAAAGTATAGTTTATAGTAAAAATTTAATCAAACCCTAAGAACGATTAATGAGGAAAGGCAAATTAAATTAAAATCAAAATTTAATTAAGGGTATGTTTAGCCTAGGATATAGATGACAACCCACCAAGAAGAATATTGGATAGGAGAATATAAATCTAGTTATTAATTGAAAACCATTGATTAAACCAAATCTTAATATTCAAAGTGGCATTGGCATTGCTACTTGCTTCTTCATTGGGATTCGATAGCCAAATCAAATCACAAAGCAAAAGTGTGATGAATTTTTATAACCACATTGCTTTGCTGTGAACCACAATGTCTTGAGACAATTGATTAATTAATATAATCTCATTCATTCTCGTGTTCTTTGGTAACATTAATTTGATTGATCTGATATGGCTTTCTTAATGGAAATGACTAATATATAGATGATAAAATGCAAAAATTAAATTAGACAACAAGTAGACACATTAAACTATTTGTCATTTGGGCAGGTGTATGGTATCATTCTTATGTAGCTTAATTAACAATTTGCTCATGATTTCTTTGATTATTCTTACTATTAAGATTTTGTGACGTTGTTAGATCTTAACAATAGTGATGTCTGCTTAATTTCCAAGCTTTGTTGCTATGTAAAGCTAACATTAATTATCTTCTAAGTTTAATAATTAATGTTAGAGTTGTGAAATGAGTTTATCAAGATAGATCAAATTAAGCATTTTATAAATAAAATGAATTGATAAGTTATATATATATTTTAATTTTAAGAGATAAAATTAAAAATTTTTTGTTAGATTTTAAGTTTAGACGTGGTTCAAATTATAAAACCTGAATCGATACAATTGTTTTAAAATTTATATTTGTATTATTTTAATCAATAAATAATGACTTATTTAAATTTAATTAGTATAAAATTTTAGAAAATAATTTTTAAAATTTTTTTATTTAGTTCAAACTAATGAATTAAATTGAATCAAATCAAAATTTGTTAATTTGATTGAATTTGTCTTCTCTATGTATTTGAATTGATTTGAGCCAAATCAAAAGTGGTATTTTCCCAAGCTAAGTTGAGCAAAACTAAAGATGCCTTCCTAATGGCCCTAATCCCACAAAACTTGTTATATTCAAATATGAAATAATTAGCAAGTAAACTAAGCTAACTTTGAAAGATCATTTAACCTTAAAATTTATAAATTATTTTTAAAAAAATTTAGCCTACCAATTTTACTCCTCCTACTTTGAAAAACAAGTATTTGACAACCCATTAACCATAATCTTTTAATATTTTGAACCCTCAACTTTTTCATTTCTTATGCTACCTCTGCCATGCCATCACATAACAAACTGATGTTTTGATTAATGGAGAAAACTTGATGATCTATGATAAATGGTATCAAAACAGACTCTCAAGTTTTTATCCATTTTTCGAGTCTTTAAAATCGGATAGTGTATGCTAAGATAATCTCATGATCATTCTTTCTCATTTTTAAAACAATTGCAAATATGCATTATATTTTTCACAATACACTTTAAGAATTGTATCAATTTATTGAGAATGTATTTTGACAAACACATGAACAGTTAAGCTCATTATTACTTGCAACTTCAGCCCAGCCCACTAGCCCATACACGCTTCCAAATTCTAACAGGGCAGTGAAAAAATTTAATGGATTCAGTTTCGATTTTATGTAAAATTAAAATTTATTTTGTTTATTAATTAATTTAATTTTAAAATAAAATATTTTATTTATTAATAATTATGTTAATTTTATTAACTTTATTCGGAAGCAGACGTGGGAAACGGCGAGACCCATCGAAGATGATGGCACATGTTTATCATTTCTTGAAGCTTTTGCAGTTCATTTCTGTTTATTCCGTTTCCTCTGTTTCATCGCCTCCTCCTCCTTATTTTTACCACTTTTGGTGTTTGGCCAGTTCCTTAACTTCAGGTCAGATTTTTTGACAGCCATAGTTAAATGAAGTGTTTGAACTTTATGTTACGTGATTGGATTGCTGGTCTGTGGTGTAGTTCTGTAAAAATGAGATAGATTTAGCTTAAAGTTTGATACTTGATGGTTACTGGAGTTTGTAAGAGAAAAAGAAAAGTGCCATGATCTTAATTAATTTTTTTTTATGACTGCACATACTTTAGTGTGTATCGGCGCTGCTTTTAGTATAGCCAAAAGCTGCTTTCAAAAAGGTTACAGCAATTATGTTGGAATTTTATGCTGTTTGATTGAGATAGATTGATCTAACTCAACTGGTTATTAAATTAGTCATTACTAATTTCTATCTCATTCAGAGAAATTACCTTAATCCCCACAAAAAGGCTCGTGAGATTGGAAATTGGCTCAAACAACTGTCGTGCAAATATCACGGAACGACAAGGCAGCATGCTGTGATCCATTTGTTTATCAGTGGATCGTGAAACTTTTTCCCTTTTTTTTGTATGGGAAAGTGAAATGTTCTTCTATGTATTTTGTTAAACCAACACGGGACTGAGGACAAAATTTATTTAATTGGTTGCTTTCAACTTTATAAAATGGAGGCGGACTGATAAGAGAAACAAAAACACTGGAATTGGGAGGTTACCTTTGGAAATTTCGAACTGTGTGCAATAGGAAACTATTATTGGAGCTTTATCAGCCCCTTGAAAAGAAATAATTCCTGTGTTTGATGTTGCAGGATATTTCTATGTTTGAACATGTTATTGGGAACCGAGAAGAACGTTATGTTGTTTTGATGTCTCGACATTGTACATATATATCTCAACCATCAATACATGTTCGATTGTCCTTTTCAGCTTTTACTCGGTTCTTAGTGACAGATTGTGGTAAAAGCTATAGATATCATATAGGACTTTGTATTCGCAAGTAGAAAGGCAGAAAAGGGATAGCATGTGATGAAGAGCATGCTGGTACAGGGTTAAAAAGGCACCTTATACGTTGGCTACTCCGTGGTTCAGGGGATGCATTATTTTTTGTAGGATCATATGCTAGAATGTGGGTACACGAGAGGGAGCTTCATGATGGAAGAAAACACAAAAGATGGGGAAAAGAGGGGAAGTAGTGAAAGAACCTGCTGGTCAAGCGTGGTTGTTGGCTGTTCTGCACGGTATATGATTTTCTGGTTTGAGGATTACCAAAATTTTCACCCTGGCGAACAGGATTAATGTTTTCCCATCTTAACCATTTTGTATTTAAGTAGTCCAGACTCTGCTGAGGGGTTGAGTGTCATGTATGCATTTTTGAACCTCTTGTATTTCCTTTAGCAGTGGAATTTTTGTACTTAAGGAGCAGTTAGTATCATCTCTAGCAAGCTTGAGAAGGCTTATGCATGTGCTTGAAATAATTTCTTGTAAAACTGAGGTTAGTTAAGTTTTCCTCCCCTGCTGCATCATTTATTTCCCGTTAAGTTTAAGTTATTCTCTCCTCCTGCATTGTTTATTTTCTGTTAATGCTATTGAAATAATGCCCAGGTTGGAGATGACCTATCCTTTAAGAACCAATTTTTCTCTGGTGACAGTTTATATCAGCTACTGGGTGAATCGGTACTTACTACGGTGTATGCCTTGGAAAGAGTATTCCCTGGGTAACAGAGTTTACATTTGGATTCATAACTGATCCTCATTATGTAGGAGGCATTTTGAGTCTTCTTGCATGTCTATCTTAGGTCCCTTTTCAGTACATTCTCTTGTGGACTCTTGGCTATTTGTTCACGTGGAATCAAAGGAAGAGCCCAGCTACTCATGCAAAGCCACTATCTTTATCGCAAAGTTGCAGTAGACTGACGAGTTGTCTAGGAATCATTAGCGGGGCTAAAATCAGCTGAGAATGCTTTCTTCAGATTTTTTGCTTCAAGAAGTAATGCACTTGATTATTCTCCATTTTTCAAGTTTGTTCTCTGTTTAGAATTTGTCTCTATTGGTTCATTTCTAGCTGTTATGCTAAGAATTAGTTTACAAAGACTTTATTATTCTATTATCCATTTAAGGAATGCACATTCATTCATGGCTTCTTTTCTCTTTCATCTTTTGAAGACGATAACAAGTGAAGAAAATTAACTTCTAGACATCGGAGCATGTATTTCAATCAACTGTGATATCATTAATTTTTAATATACATGGAAAAATAACAGAAACGAAACAGAAGATGAGAAAAACAAAACCAGCCCCTCTTCTTTTAGGTTAGAGCCAGTGACACATTAAAAATTTGTATTGAATTTATCACAGCCTCAACATCAATATCTGCTAATTTTCCTGTCCTAGATGGAATGATACTGCATTTCTTCTCTTCTGCATTTGGTACAAATAGTCTCCCCTTCAGCTCTGAGCTAAACAATCCAATGCTACAAGAGTGAAGCCAAATACACAAATGAGATTTATAACTTCTATTACGTAGTATGGATGTTGACAGACTTCATGGTTCTGTTCATGGTAACATCTAATTGCAACAAAATACAGTTACATGAACTCAGATAATTAAGAGGGGAAAGTGCATAAAGATTTAGAGATACGGTTTCAGGTTCAGTGAAACAACTGAGTTTTCCTTGAAAATGTGAAGTACCTGGGCTTTTCACGCGCATTTGCAAGTTGTATGGCTGCTGTATTTGTAGCTATCACCCCAGCTGAGTCATTGATGAGAGCAGCAAGCTAAAGGAGATGAAATCATTCAATGGAAAGTATCAACATTGGAATTCAAAATAGTTTTCACATCTTTTTATTTGTGTTCTCACCAATTATCAGTGGAGGCCTCATGAAATAAACATTGAAAGAGTTTCGTATTAATTCTGATCCTCACTCAAGAGACGACAATTTTCTTTCTCTGTGGCAATGTTATTGTTATGTGAAAAAGATGATAAGCTGATATAAATACCTGTCCAGGGGTAGTGATGAACACAATACTTGCATCTTCTCCAACGACTTCCTCCACATTTTCTCTTTCTTTCTCATGTGGAATAACAAAAAGAGGCTTGAATTCCCTGTTTCGTGATATGCCAATGATATAATTCTATTCCAATATGTAGTGTACATGCTGATCAATATTATACAAAAGGAACTAAGAAGGCAGAAGGTTAAGCTCAACACAAGATCAGAGCAGTAGGGAACTATCTATTTGGACAAATAAGTATTCATGCGTGACTTATGTTTGATTTCTTTTGTTTTCTCTTCCTTTTTTCATAATTGCAAAATGTCTGGAATTCAAGCTTATTAAAATCATCCAAAATGACAATAAAGTTCTTGATTGCTACTGATTGCTTTGTCAACATGCAACACTTCGCACAGACAATGCAGAACTCGACACTCCACATGATATGAACTTGTGTCTTTTGTTTCAGTTTTTGCTAATCATGGCAACTGGGAGTAATGGGGAACTCCAGCAGGTTTCGTGAATGCAATGGATTTTAGGTATGTTTGAGAGAAAATATATGATTGTCTGCAAATGACGATTTGCAGGAAAAAAGAGGGGAGTAAATTAATTGAAAAACATACGCAACTGCACAAGTAGTTTGTTTTAGATGATGCTTTATTTCTATCATGTATGACTTGGTATCTTAAAGCAACTAAAATTGTTCCTGATTCATAGTACCAGCATTTCAAGCTCAAAATCCCTCTTTTTGCAGAACAAACTTCAGAAAAAGGAATCAATAAGTTTGTACCTTAAACCATTGGCTATTTCAGCCCACACTTGAATTGGTAGCAGGCTATCAGGATCACCCCTAGACTGCATTGAGGCCTTTGAATCTGACTCGATTCCATGAATCACAATATATTTCCCTTTCTCTGCACCTGCATTCTTGTACTTCTCCGCAACAACCTCCTTCAGTTTCCTTGAAATCGACAC
The DNA here is from genome assembly GCA_019650275.1 of Xylocarpus granatum. Classification (NCBI taxonomy): domain Eukaryota; kingdom Viridiplantae; phylum Streptophyta; class Magnoliopsida; order Sapindales; family Meliaceae; genus Xylocarpus; species Xylocarpus granatum. The sequence continues at coordinate 60,572 of BNST01002117.1, forward strand.
TCTCAGTGTGGGCACAGGTTGCCTTGGCACACTGCGAAATGGTCTTCCCAGCCAATCGACCATCTGCTGGTACCTAAATCAAACAAGCTCGTATTGAAACCAAAAGCCTTTCAAATAAAATCTAAAACATCCAAGAACTTCCATTTATATAACTTACATATTAAAACCTCCTTCTGAAAGATTCATACTCTCTGCAGTAAAAGTTTCAGATAGAAGTAATCCTGCTCCTGCTGCATTTACATTTGGGTAAATATAACTAACTCTGTCTCGAGCTGTAGTCATAAACAGGAATGCCGCATGACCAAGTCCCGCCAATTTGGTCGACAAGATCATGTCATAGTACCTACTCTGCGAGCATAGTGCAATATGCGTAACAATCTAACCCAAATTGATAGCCCCTTAACTTATAGATATGCACATGGTGAAGAGTTCAAATGTGCTCATCGGAAACCAATTCTACTTACCATTATAAACAAAGTGCACCTCGACTCTGGGCGATTCACATTAAAGATCAATACACAAAGTTAACACAGAAAATATTTTCGATTATATTCACTGTACAATTGTTAAATGCATCCTATCTTCTAGTTTTGAACATTGAAAAATTTTGACAATATCCAAAATTAAATGGGTGCTCGTGCCACCTAGAAATTAATGACAGATTGATAAAACGAACAATGACCCCATAATAGAGAACACTCAGAATAACACCATAAAAACAACCACGGGTTCCAACTTCTCAAAATACCACAAAATATACAATCTTCGTAAGATAGAATAGTTACACCCACCTTAAGTAGTCCAAGCATATCAGTGTACTCTGCTGGGTCAGGCCAATCTTCATCAGGATCATAAACATTAGCGCATCTCACATTCTTATTCATCTCATAAGTCTGCTTCCCTCTTGCTGATGCAATCACATCCACCTGAACACCGGGGTACCTTATATACAAACAGATAAACAACATTGTAATAACACAAATGAAATATAAAAATCACTCCTTTTTCCTTAATCTCTTATCTCAATATTCATGATTAAACTTTCACCTGTCCTTTAATAACTGGATAGCAGGGAAAAACAGCAGGTTTTCATAGACACCACCAGAAATAACACAACAACATCTTCTAACATCACCTCTAATTTTCAATGGCAATGAAGCAAGCTCAGGAACAAATCCCATTGGAAACTTCAAGAACCCATAAGGATTGTCGGGATTGTCAGGCGGCCTGGGATCTTCATCTTGCATGCCATCTGCAAACAATGAGCCATACTGCATGTCAGGATCTTCTCCATCATCAAAAGGGTCAAGCCATGGATTCTTCTTCTTGGCACGAGTGTGAATTATTGGTCTTTTGGCTGATAAAAAATGGTCCGGTGTGTAGAAAACTGATGGTTTAGTGAAGTGAGTTGAAGGAAGTGAAGAAAGCGGGTTAGAGAGAAATGGAGAAATGCTTTTGGGAAGCAGAGAACTTGTTGCCATTGAGTTTGTTATTTGGGTAGCTTTTGTGTTCTAAGTTTGTTGCTTTGCTGTGGATGTCCGGATTTGAAATGTGTGGAAGGAGGTTGGATAAGTGGGTCCTTCAAAAGCACTTTTATTTTCTGCTTTCCAATCAGAGCATGGAAGAGAACCGTTTTTCAGAATCAGTTTTTCGTTTTTACAATCCGAATAGGCTTAAGAAGTGTCAGGAAATATTATTAGCAAAATAATTTTCAAATATGCCAAGATTAAATAATAGAAATTATTTATCTTTATGATATATCCACATGCAATCTATGTGAAGGAATAAGGCTACTCTGATCTACTATCTTTATGTTGTTATTAATTATTATTTATTATTTAAAGTAGTTATTTTAATTGTTGACTTATTTTATAGTGGATAAAGTTAGTGGGGTTTAAATGTTGGAGTAAGTGTCTTTAAACTATCGTTAATGGCTTAAAACTACCGTTAGTGTCAACGTACTCCCTGTTATTTATTTAAAGTTCATATATAAAAGAAGAGGAGATGATAAGAAAGATAAAAGTTTATTCTCTTAATTTCTTCTCCTTTCTTCCTCTTTTCTGAGTTCTAACTTAGTTCCACAAATTCAACTTATCACTTTAAACTTTTGTAAAATCAAATGAAGAAGGATATTAATCCTAAATCAACACACTAATATCAAAAATATTATTCGCATTTTTAAAGTTTCAAAAATTATTCAAAGACCCCTCATTTATTATACATTAATTATAATTTAAATCATGATATATTGAGTTTGTCTCTACATATATCATTACTCCTAATTGAATATTTTCAAAATTATTTAACAATATTAACAATCTATTCATAGTTCTTTTACTTCAACTTCAAAATTTTGAAATCATAATTGTTGTATTCAATAAATGCATTTACTTCTATTTAGAATTTATATTTATTATTAATCAAGCATTTGTTCATATTTTAATATTGATTTTATTCATAATAATTGTGAATTAATGATAAAAAATTATGATCGCAAAAAAAAATCACTTTATTTTATAAGTTGATAAGAATTAGGATTAAAAAGAGCCACATAAAATATACTTCAAAAAATTCTCTAAATTAAGATTTGTATTAATTACATAATAAATATTTTTTATTACAATTTATTTCTATAAATTGTAACTTTTTCAGAGTAAATTATCTATTAAAAAATTGTCTATTAGTTTAGTTATCAATTATGACTCTATGAACTTCTAAATTTCGGCAATAATATCTTTGATATTGACATATTGATTATATCCTGTCTAATTAATCATTGGTTATTATTAATTTAATCTTAATTTTATAGTCTAATTTTTTTATTGAGTTTTTTAAATATTTTCACTCTCATTTGTTACTTATTTAAAATTAACATTCTAAATTTTTGAGATGTGAATCACATATTTTTTATTTGAATATCATATTGTTAATTTTGATTGATATTTATTTTTATCATTATTACTTTTATCCATCAAGTGTGTGTATATATATGTATATATGTATGTGTATTTGGTTTACATCAATATCTTAAAGAATTATATGATAACCAATTTGAGGTGAGTGTGTTTGTTATTATAAAATAAATTATCTTACCAAATTTGTATTTTTGTTAATATAAATCATTAATAAAGTGTGATTATTTTTATTTTTACCTTCACAATGATTCAAAGTATCATTGAAAATATGTTAAAAAGGCATTCTCACATAGCATAGCATGATAATGTATCACGAAATTTCAATAATTTATTCTTACAAATAAGCTTTTCGTGTTAATATAAAATAATTATCGAAATAAGATGTAATTTTATGAATGTGCATGTTATATCTCATAAATCGTTAAATTAAATAGTTTATGTTTGTTGTTACATATAAAATTTTGAAATTTAATAAAAAAATATATATTTTTTTTTACTTCTGAGAAATATTTTTATTTTTTCTTTTTTTCTTTTAAATTTGAATGTGAAAAATAAAAATTGCAAATAATATTGTAGACACTTCGTGGTCATTGAAAAATAGAAAATTGTAAGTCCACCAACAATATCATTATAATTGAAATTTTAATCTATTTTATATTATTGTAAAACGTTACGAAGTAATATATACCTTATTATAATAATTATTAAGGTTATATTGTTAAAATTATCAAATAAAATTATTTTTTAGCACAAAATTAATCAATAATATCTAGCCATAAGCCAATTTAAATAATTCTTAATACATTATTTTGTTAGCTCATAAATAAATGAGTTAAAAGGTTTATTCATCGATTTTATTGAGAAACATATATAAAAATAAATAAATATAAATATGAATAAAATATTTGGGGTATGAAAAAGTATTTCAAAATGTTTTATTAATAATTTTTAGTATAAATTAATATCTCAAAATAATATTTAATTTTTTATTAATTTTAAAAATACAGTAATTTAAATATTTATTACGTTTATATTTATTTATTAATTAATTTTTGTTAATGCCTAGCCGTCTTGAGGATGTGTATCCCACGAGTAAAGATTTTTATTCATTTAAAATGTGAGTACAAAAATAGAAGATACAATAAATATTAATAATAATATTATAATTCATCTCGTTAAATTGAATTATATATTTTTATAATATTTAAAAATATCTTAATATTTAAAATTATAGTGTTATTACTTTGAGAAATTCAAACTAATATTCTCAAAAAACAGTAAAAAGCATTTCTATAGAGCCTCAATCTCGCTCATATATGTCCCTCCCAATACCATATATTTATATTGCCCGAAAGTTGCATTGCAGCCATAAAAAAGATTGGTCTTCAGCTCTTGCTTTTGTACCTGAAAATTAAATCATTAATTTGTACAAGCATTGAATCAACCAACTTAATTTCGGTGTTCAAGCAATTGAAACTAAAGCTCACTCAAGCGTCACATGGCTGGCTAGCTTCCAACAGCCATTGAAGACCCACCAAACTTTTTTGGCGTTCAAGCAATCGAAATTATAGAAAAGCACCTTAAAAGTCCTTGGTGTTTGTTAAAAGTTCTTGGTGTTTTGTTTACTGGGTATTGAGTTGGTGAACTCACCTGTGAATTTAGTAGAGTCTTGATTATTTATATAATTTTTTAAATTTGTTAGACTGTGATTAAGAGATTTTAAATATATTTAATTGACATGATTGCAGAAATAATTTAATAGGTTTGAAAGGTCAGGTTTTCTGAAACACTCGATTTTGAAATGCTTACCTATGGATCTATTCCTCTTGTTCCTTTTAGTGCTGCAGTTAGAGTCCACTGTGATTATCTACATAAACTTGTTTGACAGGTTGAATATTGCAGTTAAAGAAAGGAAAATTTGATTAAGAAAACATTGTCCTTGGAGCTGCAATTACTGTTCATACACCTATGAAGCTACTGTAGGGGATTGGGTGATAGTTTCCCACAGACTTGAACAGGTTCAATCATTACTACTGGAAATTTCTTTTCCCATTTCGATGTTGTATATACAGAGGCGATATTCTAAATCTCAACAGAGTCTAAAACTCTAATAAACTTCAAATTGCAGAAAGCTCATTCTCTCTATGATGATGATCACTTCCGCCATTTTTAATTATGCTGAAATATCCTTCCTGAAATTGCAGCCGCCAACGCCGTGGTGAAATTTGGATCTTTTGTCAAAGAAGAGGCCATCTGTTCCACCAGAAATTGCCTTACTTCAGGTGAATCAATTCTTGGTTTCGAGGCTTTATCTTCATTGCTAGGCTTAGATTTTGTTAAATCAAGAGTGATGGTTTGCCCGGTTGAGCCCGCGGCGGCCGTCGGGCGGGGGACTGAGCTAAGAGCCAGACAACGGCTTGAACCGGAGGTTGCATCCATTTGAGAAGGAAGTGGATGGTTGTGCTCCCCTTCGTAAGTTGCAACCAAAACAGATTGATCTTCAACACTTCTTTGCACCTGAAAAATCAAAACCATTCATATGCAAAAGCTTAGGATACGACGCTGAAGCTTAAATTCATAAATTGAAATTCCATTAAGGAAATATCAATAGGCTCACCTTCTTTTTAACGGGGCAGCTTGGGGCAAAAGAACATTTGAAGTAAGCTCTGGGAGAAGGGTTATCTCTAGTGACCTTTTGGCCATATTTCCTCCATTGATATCCATCTCTTACAACCTTTAACACATACAATATTGTTCAACCCCGTTAGAAAACATGTTGCATAACAAATCAGATCAATATTTTATGTAAAATTTGAGTGTTTTGTTGGGCTTACAAGGCTTGTATCGGATGATTCAGTTCTATAATGAACTCTGGAAATCTTTGACTTGATAGTTTCTTCCCTTGGTTTCTTGCAGGATTCTTCGTCAGTAGAACTGCTTTCGGAATTTCCAATTATTGCAATGTTGTTGCTGTTGTTGTTGCTGCTTTCAGATTTTCGTTTCTTCAATGAACTAAGCTCCTTCTCAGGATTCTTGCTTATGTAATCCATCAACTGGTTTCTCAATCCGTTGTAGTTCTCACACATCACCGTTAGCATTTCTGCTAGCTTCCTGTTCTCTGCACTCACTCGGTTCAGTTCCTCCTCTAAGGCTCCAGTCTGAACATAAAATTAAAAACAAGTTCAGATTTGCTGAGAATCTTAATTCAACTCGGGCAGCGAATGCATAAAATAGAAATCATTTTAGATCGACAGACATGAATATTTCTTCTGAAACATTCAAACTTGAAACAGGCAAATTGAAATTACGAATCAAATTTCATTTTGCAATCACCTACAGCTCTGAAATAGTCCACAAAACACGAAATACAGGGAAAAGATATAATTAATATCTGCATAAAATGCATAAACTAACCTCTTGTTTCACAGGATTCTTGTTCCCCAACCCAGAAAGATTGCTTTGCATCTCTTTCTTCTGAAACCAATAATAAAAACAAAGAATTTCTCAGTTCATGAACAATATTCAAAACAACTCATGAAATCCACAACACCCCTTGAGCAGGCAAGCTAAGAGAGAAGAACAAAATTTTCGACGTACCGTGGGAGCCGGAAATTCATCCATCATCCGCCGAGGCATAGAGTTAAGATCCAGTGAAGTATCAACCCATGAAAAGGAATCCATAGCCACCAAGACAAAGCTAGCAGAAAAACTCAAAACTTGAACTAGTTCTTTCTTTCTTTCTTCAAATCTTCTATCACAACCCACCAAACAAATAAAACAATAAATACCCACCAAAAGTTGCCTCAAATTGACCAAAACTCAAAATTCAAACCAAAGTTTTCTCCCAATTCAATTCCCTCAACCGTATATAAGAATATTAAAACCATAAATGCATACGGCCAGAAGCTCAAGTTGTAGGAAACTTGGCGGAAAAAGAGTGGAGAGGAAGATAAGGTACACTTGCCAACAAACGCTGCCATGTGAAAAATTTTTATCTACAAATATTATTATTTATAAGCACAAGGTTCAGAAGTGGGTTGTTCTTCGGAAACGATTGTCGGTTACTAAGTCTCAAAATCCTGCAGAATTCTTTTTCCATTTTTTATTTTAGATTGTGTTTGTCAAGGTCAAGAAGTACAAATAAACAAATGTTTTAACAGATACGGGGGATTGCATGAACGAACAAATAAAGGGTAATAATATTATTATTATTATTATTGTTATTAAATTTTGAGAAGGAATTAGAAGTTCTATGTTGACCCGATGCTGTCTCTGTCTTTATTTCCCTGTGTAGCATCGCTATTGGGTTTTGCTTTATCCTTACGTTTTCAAGCATTTTCCACGTTACATTGCTTTCTTATTTCATCCTCCGTCGACGGAGTAGTTTTGTTTCTCCAAATCAATATTTAACCCTCCCTTTCTTTTTTCTTTTTTTTTACTTTTATAAAATTTAATTATAATATATTAAATATAACATATAATTTTTTTTAATTTTTATAATCGATATTTATTAATATTTACATTCATATTTTAATTTTTTATATTATCTATTATAAATTTATATTAATTATTTTAATTTTTATTTTTATTAAATTTGTGATTCGAGAGTAAAAAATTAAAGCAAATTTTTTCGGGATTGTAAATTTTATAATATTTTAATTCACAACATAATTTATTTATTTATATATTAAATAATTTTCGTACTCTTTAATATTAAATGATGTATTTTTATATTACAAAAATCTAAATTTAAAATTATAAAAATAATTTAATTACTTCAACAACCATCATTTGTACAAACAGACGTATTACTTTATTTAATTTATTCGCACGAGTTATTATCTAAAATAATAATTTCAAAGGTGTATTAGTATTGATTATCATGAATTAAATAAAATTATTTAAATAATCTCAAGTTGAGAGAAGATTCAGATCATGTGACATTGAAAAAGAACTGAAATTTTATTTATTTTAGGTTTGGTATTATATGGAATTACATAAATTCAAAGTTCAATTAACACTGGTCAATATCAATTCGGCTGACTTTAATCTTGAATTTTAAGAAAGTGGGCTCGTATGTTTAAACAATTTTTGTGGCCTGAGACACATTTACACTAGTCCACCGCCGTGTTCTAGGCGTAGAATAATACGACAAATTACTATTTACTCCTTGTTACAAATTTTGTATTATTTTAAGTAAAAATGATTAAATTTCGAATTAAGATAGTAAAAATAAGTAATATTATGTATACAAATTTATTCGTATAAATTAACGTAATAATATTGTATTATTATTATTATTATATATTTAAAAATTTTATGTGAATAAAAATATAAAATATGTAAAATATATTTGATGGGAATAATATATTATTGTTATATTAGTAGTATTATCGTATAAAAATTATTTATATATCCTAATTTTTTTAAAAAAAAATTAAATATAGGAAGCAATTGAATTATATGTATTGAATGGTGATTTAAATAATTTAAAGGATTTATTTTAAGATATTTATTGATTCAAGTGTGAGCTTGTTCAATGGATGAGTTAAGACCGTAGATTGTTAATTAAAATTATAAATTAAAAATAATTAATTAGTTCGAGATTCTATGGAGGAGAATCTTTCTCACCTCATGCTTTGAAAAGCAAAAACAAAGTGGACCCTTTTGATTGTTTGAAAAAGGAAGAGTCAAGGCGGGCTTAAGAGTCTTCAAAAGACAGCCGACAGCATAATTCATAGTAAAGTGAATCTTACAAATTGGATAACTCCTATTCCATAAAAATAAAAATAATAATAATAACACGTATTTAAATTATTATATAAATCACTAATAAATTTAAAACAGTCGATAAAATTAATTGATTAAAATTTTAAAGTCTAAAATAATTTTTTATTTAATATTAAATTCGATAAATACTATATTTTAAAAATTTGTTTTAAAATGAAAAAAAATTGAAGTTATCTCGGTATAAATTATTATATATTTTTTTATTTTTACATAAATAAATAAGAATTAACATAAGCGAAAGAAAATAAATTATATAGAATATGTGCTAATTATATAATTTTATAGTGTTTAGAAATAAATGAAATATTGCTATGTATAGACTTTAAAAATAATACTAAATAAATAAGTTAAAATCCATATATAACAATTAAAATAAAGTTGAAATTAGAAATATAAATCAAAAGTCCAGTCATGGAAATTGGACGGTGTGGTGGTGGGCTATAGATGAGATGAAGTCATGGAAAATGAAGTCATTGTGTTCATCACAAATCGGTTCCGAAAACCCTGATAAGAAAGTAAGTCAATCACCTAATTTTATAAGAAGAAGAGGAAGAAGAAGAAGCAATGATGTGAAAGGGTTGGTAATGTCTATCCATTGAACAAAGGCAAAAGTTAGGGCAAAATTGATCAGATTCATGAACTGAATTCCTCCTATTTCATTATCGAGTCCATGTCCAATTAATTGCACGACCAAATATGAAAACCAATGACCAAATTATACCCGATTCCAAGATATGACTTTTCCATTACTACCATTCTAAATCTAATTTCAACTAATTACATGACTTTATTTGATTCTTTTCTCATGACCCAATGACGCAAAAATTTCAATGGAATAACCATTCAAAATCAAGGTTATCTTTTGAAATCTTTGAGATTATATATAAAATTTTAAATTTATTTATATTTTCTATTAAACCCCATACCGTATTCGATTTTTAATTTTATAATAATTTATTGTATCATTTTAAATTTTATCTCGAAAAAATATATATAAATAAAAAAATTAAAAAATAATACAAGTACATTATCTTTCTTTTACTACAAGAGGTCGGGTCAATTAGACTAATTTTGCATACCATAATACACGTATAAAGTATCAAAATTTGTACCGTAGCTGTGTTGACATGCCATTTTTCGCCTCTAACTTGGATGTGGACGAAGCTTTGTGGGGAGAGTTTTGTTTAATTAAGCCACACACGAGACAAGACTAGGCCATGATTTCTTTGAAATTGAAAAGGAAAACAAAAGAAACAGACAAAAGCAAATTGCACGAGATTTGACTGCAAAGAGACCGTCCAACTTGAGACATTCCCTTGTATTCATTAATCAATCAAGCCGTCGTCTGTGTTGTCGTATCAGGAAAATTATTTTTATTTTAATTGTTCTTCAATTTTATATGAACTTGACTTATACGCAATATATTTATATTTTCAAAATAAATAATATAAAAAATTTAAATTACATAATTTTATATATATAATTATTTTAAAAATTAATCATATAATCGTTAAAGATTATAGTACTAATTTATAATTTTTTTTATAATTTAAACGTGTATATTTTATAAAATATAAACTTATACAATGAATAACAAATAATTTAACATTACAAATTAAGATTAGGATTCTCTTCTAGTCTTTTTTAATTCTTAATTTTTGTTAAGATATTAATACGTATAAAAAATTAATAATAAATAATTTAAATTATATTTTAAATATTTTAATTTAATATAAAATTAATTTATAAAATTTTTAAAATTATAATTTGAATTATTTATTATTAATTTTTTATACGTATTAAGAATAAAAAAAAGTACCGTAACCCTACAAATTATTGAAAATAAATCCAATTTACAGTGAAAGAACATGTATGTCTAAATACAAAGGGACTATTGACTACGTGAACGTAGTAACAATGTAGTGTTGTCCCTGTTTCAAATAATCCAATAATATTCTAAAATGTCAAGGTCTTAACAACTTGGAACACCCAAAAGAATTTTATCAGCATGTGAATATGAAAATGACAGAGCAAAAGTTTGACACGTTTCTATTTTTAATTAATTAATTAATTAATAATATTAATATTATTATTATTATATATTATTTGATTTGATTTTGATGGGTTACTAAAATTAGGCGATTCTCTTTGCTCGTAAATTTCATATTTTCTATACGTAATAATAATAATAACATTGAGAATAAATAAATAGTAAAACTTGTAGATAATGAATTCAAACTCATAGAGGAAATAAGCCATGCATTATTAATTATTATAAATATGGGTTAATTAAAGACTTTGTAAAATGCAAGTGTTGTTGTTTCAAAACATTTGTTAATTATTAAAGGGTAATTAACTTTAACTCAAATCATTCTTCTAATAGGTGGGTAATTAACAAATTATATCGTAGGTCATAATCCATAGCGTTACAATGATGAAACTAATTGGTGCCTAACCTACTTACTTTAATTTAAAGTAGTACCCATTTGTTTAATTACTTCACCAACCAGTAATTTGACTAATTGACGACTGACCAATGGATATCATTCTTTTGGAAATCATTCAACTTTTGAAGCTTGAACTTCAAGATGCATGAATTGACCACACACATACACTGTGTATTAAGGTAATTAAGATTATCTAAGTAAGTTATTGTTCCAAACTTTGAATCTTGTAATTCCACGTACTTCACTTGTATGCATTGGCCATCATCGGCCAAAAAGGAATAATGAGACGAAGAATAATAAGAAGAAAAAAGTTACCATACATGGCCAGGTCAAATAAGTTAAGAAATTAATTATTTTTATAAATATACATATTTTAAAAATGTTTAAAATTACGATTACAATCTTTTTGATTTATGTTGTAAAATAAAATTATCAACCGTTAGGTATAATAGGTGAATGGATGAATAAATATTAATTATTAGATAAAATAAGTTTTTATCATTATTATTATTTTGCTAATCTCGAAAATAAGAATTTTTTTTTATTGTATCTATACCAATAAGACTAACTAAATAAAGTGTTTTATGTTTTTTTTTCTCCTTTTGTTTTGATTCTAAACTTGAATTAAAGTTGCTTGTAATTCATAATTACATGTTAATTAATCTTTAATTTATAATTTGTAATATTATGATACTCCATGAATGATGATGATAATATTTGATGAGAGCCTTAAACTCTTTTATATCCTTTATTTTCGTCCCCATTATTCAATATTAATTTTAATAGTTAAGTTAAATTTCGAATAAGAGATAATTCATACATACTTGTATACGTATATATACACATGTAATCCTACTTATGATATTAATAACTATAGTACATATAGTATTTTGTGATATATTTGTTTTAATAATATTCATTATGAAATTTGAATGATATTGTTAAAGTTTAATATTATTATTTTGATATTCGTATATTAACTGAAATTTTTTGGGTCAAATAGTAATTCGTATTAGGTTTGGATCAAATGACGTTGGTTCAAGCTGGGTTATGTGTTCAAGTGTGTATTATCAAGTGCAAGAGCGACCTGCTCGATCAATACAAACCTAATTCAAATTTGTGATATTGAATTGATATAAAATAACATAATTATTAAATGAGTAAATAGAATACAACATAACTATTAATCGGGTTTAGATTTGAAATTTTGAACACATGAAGTCATTTATTGATATGTTTAACCATTTGAATAATTATAATGTATTAATTTATTTATAATTTAATAACTTTATTTTATATAATTTTTTATATTTTTTAAATACTTTAATTATATTTATCATGCTTTAAAAGTATTTAATAATATTTAAAATAAAATTAATTATTATTTGTAAAAATGTATATTATAAATATATATATACACACACTAAATGGATGATACAATTATAATCTATTTAACCATTTATTAAATTTTATTGGATTAAAATTTTTAATTTTTAATACGATTATTAAACAGATCAAGTTCGAATTAACCTTTATTTTACGTGACATAATTACAATCTAATACAAATACAACGCAATAATTTAAATTATCACCCCTAATCAAGTGTTAAATCAAAATAGTATTAGAATTTGATTGATCAAATATTTATGTGTTCAAATTTTCTTACTTAATTGTCAAGCATTGATATTATGCATTTACATTTCTTTGAAATTTGCTTAACTTTCTTTTTTTGAATTATTACACACGACAATTTTCTTTGATATTAATTTTTTAATCCGAAAGAGAGAGAGAGATTATTAAACCTTAATATTATTGTTCAAACTCTTATCCCTTAACCTCAGCTCATGCGGTAACTTAGCAATTATCAAATCATTAAATTAATTTTTTTTGGAAATAGTGTCAGTAAATAATCAATCAATAAATAACTATCAATAATACTAATATAATACCAACTTCAACATTTTTTTAAATTTAGAAAAATATTAAAAATATCCTTATTTCAATTTTTTTTAATTAAATTAATAATAATAATAATATTATAAAAAAATTTGTATTCACCTCGACACGTGCTTGTTGATCCCGTACACGTGAAGCATGAATACCGCACATTTCTTTCTACTGGTTTGTGATTTGTCGTTCTCTAATAATTTATAAATTATATGAATTAATAATAATTAAAAATATTATATTTAGGGTAACGCGAGGGTTTGGGGTTTGGTCAGAAGTTTTTCAAATTAACAAATCAAATTCAAGAGAATTTAAAACGTGTCCAAATTCTTTACTGCAGCCGAAATTGAAACAGTACTCAGTAGTTGAGCCGCTCAATGTATTGCATGCGTATAACTGTGTTACACGTGTGTATTTTTATAAAAGCACGTTTATATTTGTATAATTTTATATGTTTTTTTTTATTATTGCATTACATTTTTAATTATTTAATTAACGTGTAAAATTATATTATTAAAATATATTTTATATAATATATATTTTTTATTTTATTCTCTAAATATCATTTAAAACAATTTTAAAAATATAAAATTTATTAAAAATATTTATAAAATAAACGTGAATACTTGTTATATTAAAATAAATGAATTAAAATTTAAGCGATTTAAACGACACAAATATTATCGTATAATTAAGAATTTTATAATTAAAATACAAATCAATAACTTCAGAAAATATAGCTAATATCAAATTACTAAAGAACTCACTCGATGTATTGTCAAATCCTCGAGACTACTATATTCGATATATCTCCAAATCTTGGAGAGTACCATATCACTACTCCCCGTCCATTCCCACTTTTGATTCAGTATTTGATCCTTTCGGGTTTGCTTCTGTTCGGTGGTGGTGGGTATTTCGGGCATTGCTTATTGGATTTGATTGGATGACCCTGCATCTTGGTTTGGGCTCTGGTTGCTGTAGAATTAAGTGTTATGTTATTGGGCTGCAAATTAAAAAAGGTAAAGTTTGGGCAAAATGGATTGTGGGTTGTGATAGAATTGATTACTTACTAATCCGATGATATTGCATAGTTATCGCTTGTTTTATATAAATAAAAGTATATAATAATATAATATAATTGTATTAATTTATATTAAAATTTATATAAATAGTAATAATTTTTGTATTATAAAATACTTTATATTGTAATTTTATAATTGTGACAAAATAATATTATTTATGTTAATAATTTAAACCGATCTAAAATTATTGATTTTAATTTTGCTTAAATCAACGGTAAATAATAAATTGAATCAAATTAAATTAACAAATTATTTTTTTAAAAAATAAAATTATTTTTCTTAATTTTATAATTTCTAAACTCAAAAATAAATTTTACTTTTAAATTTTAAATAAATTATTACTTATTAATTAAAATAAAATATAAAATTAATGATTCTTTTTAATCGATTAAAATTATAAATATTGTGTCGACTCCAATTACCAAGGACTACAGTTCTCTTCTAATTTTTATATTTTTGATTTTTAAAAATTTAGTGATATAAATATAAAAATAAAAAAGACTCAAATTTTACTTTAATTAATATGTTTTGAATTTAACAAATAAAACTTAAACAATAATAAAAAAAATAGAAAATGGGCAGTTACCTTTAACAAACACATCCTTTATGTCATGTCATGAGTTATCCATGCAAACAGTGAAATATAGTTTAAGAGTTATCAATGGGAATAGTTAAATGTCGGAATCTTAAAATATAATATTCATTCCGCAGATTCAGCGTCCTCAAAACCGGATGCTTCACCAAAACCTGAAGTCTACGTCATTGAAGAGATGTCATGAACAGCACAGGACCGCATTTTCTCTGCGTGCCCCAACTTTTATTGGCCGAAACTTAATCATTTATTAAAAACTTTCAGAATTGTCTATTTGCTTGGGGCCCTGAAATGCCAAAACCGTGTCCTCCAATGACCACCAGACAGCCCACAGCTTCTGCACTTTCATCCCCTGTTTTCTCACCCTCCAAACGCCAATATTTTCCATCCAATTCTCACATCTTTCTTGTTCATTAGTCTTGTAATCATCCACACTTTCACACTCTCAATTTCCTACAAAATTCCAATATATTCCTAGCAACCCAGATGACCCTTTTTTTTAGTCTATTACTATTTCCGTATATTTGTACAATACACCATGTTTCTTGATGTGAATCGAATCAAATTCTGATGTATGTTACTTGTTTTTCTTCTTGAAATTCGAAATTATGGAAGAAAATGGTTGTGTCTATGAGGCAAGAAATATTGTATTTGGAAAATATGAGATGGGGAGAATGTTAGGCCGAGGAACTTTCGCCAAGGTTTACTATGGGAAAAATCTTGTCACTCAGGAAAGTGTTGCTATCAAAGTTATCAACAAGGATCATGTCAAGAAAGAAGGATTAATGGAGCAGATAACGAGAGAAATTTCAGTCATGCGTTTGGTAAGACATCCGAATATTGTTGAATTAAAAGAAGTCATGGCAACAAAGACAAAGGTTTTCTTTGTAATGGAATATGTCAAAGGAGGAGAATTGTTTGCAAAAGTCGTCAAGGGAAAACTCGAAGAGGAATTGGCAAGAAAATATTTTCAACAGTTGATTAGTGCAGTTGATTTTTGCCACAGTCGTGGTGTGTATCATCGTGACTTGAAGCCAGAGAATCTTCTGTTGGACGAAAATGGAGACTTGAAAGTTTCAGATTTCGGCCTGTCTGCTTTGCCTGAGCAGACTTGGAACGACGGTTTGCTGCACACAAGATGCGGAACTCCAGCATATGTTGCGCCAGAAGTTTTGAGAAAGAGAGGATACGACGGAGCAAAATCTGATATTTGGTCTTGTGGGGTCGTTCTCTATGTTTTGCTTTCAGGATTCTTGCCATTCATGCATGAAAATGTGATGAAGATGTATAGGAAAATTTTCAAGGCAGAATTTGAGTTCCCACCCTGGATTTCAACTGATGCAAGGAAACTGATGTCAAAAATTCTAGTTGCTGATCCTGAAAACAGAATTACGGTTTCGGAGGTAATGAGAGATCCCTGGTTTAACAAGAGTTGTACCAGACCTAAAGCGATTTCTGTTGAACAATTATTGCCCGTTGAGAGTGGTAGTAAAGATGAACATGCTGAAATTAATGGAGAAGTCGAATTGACTGGAACAAAGGTGTTTTCGCCGAGATTCTATAATGCATTTGAGTTCATATCATCTATGTCGTCAGGATTTGATTTATCAAATTTGTTTGAGAGTAAGAGGAAATCAGGTTCGATGTTTACATCAAAGTGTTCAGCTTCAACTATCATGGGAAAGCTCGAGACGATGGCAAAGAAATTGAATTTTGGTTTAAGTGTGAAGCAATTCAAGGTAAAAATGCAAGGGAGAGAGGAGGGAAGGAAAGGGAAATTGCTGGTGTCCGCAGAGGTTTACGAGGTAGCACCGGAGGTGGCGGTGGTGGAATTCTCAAAGTCAGCCGGAGACACTCTCGAGTACAAGAAGTTCTTCCAAGAAGATGTTAGGCCTGCACTCAAAGACATTGTCTGGTGCTGGCAAGGTGAAAGCAACTGTCAATACCCGTAAGTCTTCGATAGAACAGACCCATCACTACATCATCATGTTTAAAAAAAAACATATATAGGATCCTTTAATCAAAATTTTGACACTTCTCATAGATGTAATTTTTAATTTTGCTTTTGCTTCTTGTTTTTGTAATGAAAATGGAGGTGTACAGAGTTCCACTGTTGATACAGAGTTACTATTTGGGGAATCTAATGTAAATAGGCAATTGGATTCGAGTATTTTAATTTGGAATCTGTGGACTGGTGGCGTTTACAGGTTTTGTTTTTGCTGTGTTTTTGCCTGTCAGTTGTATGCATCTTATCTTATCTTTCTTTTTGTGGAAGTAATAAACTGGGGAGGTGGTGATGAAACCAAACGTTGATTGATGCGACAACGCATGGGCCCTGCAAAAAAGGCTCAATCATCAACCTTAATTTATTGCAAATATGTACAGTAATTGCAAGTTTTCAAAATTAGAAAAAAAATTATTTGATTATTTTTACGTATTGTTTGAACTCTAATACACTTTATCAAAAAAATACAAACTTATAAAAAAAAATAACATATTGTAGTAATAAGAATTGTAAACAGAAAATCAGGACACACGTATACACACAAATAAATAAATAAATATATATATATATATATATACATACGTGCACATATATTTATACGAGAATATATAATTATATATATATATCTAAGTAATAATATAAAATTTATATTATAAATTTAAAATAGTAAGAATAGCGAAAAGGGTTTTATTTTTTTAAAAAAATAAATTAAAATAAAAATTCTTTTAAATATTAAAAATATATATCATTATATATATAATTAAATTGAAAAATAATTAGTTTTGATATTAATATTTAAAAAATTAAAATTAATAAAACAAATTAACGATGATATCAAATTGATTAGCATACATGTGTAAAAAGTGAATATACGTGAAATTATTGTCATTGAACTTAAAAAATTTGAGTTTTTCACAAGGATTGGTAGTTATTGTATCATTATTATTAGTTGTATAAGTTTTATAAATTTTTCTTTTTATCTTATTTGTGTGTACGTGGTTGCATTTGCCTTCTGCTCAGTTTAGTAGTTAGGTATCACATTTTATACCTAACAATCAAACCAAGTGTTCAAATAGAAATTAGTGTATACTTAACTATTGACAATGTAAGAAGAGACTGAGACATTAAAGTCAATAATGTAAGGTCATGTGTTTCCATAGAAAATCACCATTTGGCAAACTCATATTGCATACACTTTCAATTACTTTGTTAAATTTGGGGAGGATGCAGCTGGGAATTGTACATTGTATTGTATTCTTGACTTGCAATTACGGATTTTGAAATGCTATCTCTTGATTGCATACGCCTTAATTGTATATTGAGAGAGTACTAGTCCATCAATTCTATTTTTATTTTTTTGTGATAGTGGTTAATAGAAAAATATTAGTAGAAGATGGTGGTGATTTTGAGACATATAATGAACATGAGTAGTTAAATATTTTAAAATTTAGGTGAAAATTAAGATTAAAATTTAAGATGTGTTATATATTACTATTTATTTATAGGTTCAACACTTTAAAAATTTATTTAAAACAATTTTGGATAAAACTACATTATATAATTATCTTATATGCTGTGGATAAAATTATATTATATGATTATCTTACATGTTTCGGATAAAATTATATTATATGATTATTCTCCATGATTGATGATATTTTTACAATTTGTATGAAAAAGAAATGATCATGTGATGATAAGACTCAAGTGTGTGTGAGATTTCTATTGGGAATAGAGTTTTCTTTGCTTGATTAAGACTATCATTTGAAGCTAAAATAATGCCAGCCTTGATCTATTACTCATCCATTACAGAATGAATGTTTGGATGATAGTTGGGCAATCAAATCAACAAAGTGTGTGTATTTGAAACTTTCCAAGACATGAATGAACCAATCCATAATGGGCTTATCAGGCTTGATGCATAAAATTTGGGTCTATTCATAATTCTAGAGAGCATATTAATTCAATTTTCATGGTTTTTAATTGGGAAAAATCCAGGTTAAAAATACCAAGTGAAGATCTAAAAAACAAAGTTTGGATCAATCTTAATCTTATTTTATCCTCAATATTTGTCCAATTAATTGCTTTAGAGTTTATAAAATACACTGTAAAGTCACTACGAAGTGGCATAAAAGTATTAGATATCTAATATTAGTAGAATAAATTATTTATCCGATTCAAAATTAGTGTAATTAAATACTTTTTTAATTTTACTTTCAAGTAAAGTAAAAATATCATAATCTCAAATGAAACATTATTAAATTTTAATTTGTAAGTAAATTATTAGTTTATGCTAATAAAATTTCTCGTTTTTGTCTCATTCTTTCTTTCACGTAAGAAAATTATCTTTTTAAAAGTTCAACTTATCTAATTGAATAGTTATAAGTCTTGAATCTAATCCAAGAATTTCAAATTATTGGACATTTGCCTTTGTATATGATTATTGCACTTGAAAAGGTGCATTTTAAAAATTGTTATGCTGACAATTATTTTTTTAAAATTTGGTCGATTCTCAATTCTGGCAATCTAAATTAAAAAATCAAATGCAATAATTCAATTTTTTGACTAAATAAATTGAGAGTTGAATTAAACTGAAAATAACATAATCAAATATGTTAATTCAATTTGGTTCAGTTCAATTCACCGAATTTTTTTTTGTCAACTCAAATGCTTAAACATCTTTATCCTCTATTTTTTTTTCAAAAAATCTAAGTAAGTTTGATCATAGAAAAAATAATAGAATTCTTTTCTCTCAATTTCCTTCACCTATTTTCTAGAAAATCTTCTCTCAAAATTTTCATCTAATCAAATAAATTATTCGTGCAATTTACTAGTCTAATATGTATCCTTCTCATAAATTAATTTCACTGACAAACTAGTGAAATTAATGGCAAGGGAATCTACACCATCCATTCTTGAATTGTTCTCCAACTATGTGCCAAGCCATTAATTTCAAAAGTCCATTAACTTATCCCAATTATGAACAAGATATATCAATGGCTCAAATTCATTCTCAAGTCTCTAGTCAAAAGCTTATAAAAGGAAGCATGCATGATTCTCTTAATCCCATATGATATCCCATTTATATGAATGGAGAGGTAGAAGACTAGCATAATATTCTGATAAGAATCATAATTAATGATATGATATTGATGTACAACTTAGAAAATGGAATTAATTCGGAATTTGATCTTAGCATATTCTTGCAAATTTAATGAAGTAATCTTAGCCGTTGATTGTCACGATGATCAATCCGTTTCCGGTATCCAAATGAAAGTCAAACTTTGGACCCCACAAGATGCATCCCAAAGTCAAAGGTTTCTCTGTGAGTAGCATTGTAAGGAATAGTAATATCTCTTACTGCACATCGTATCACAAAAGCTGTCATTTTATGCTGCTCGACCTGTAGAACTTTGCCGTTCTCAAAAATATGGGTCCCACTGGTGACGTGGCAGAACCCAATCGTACCGCACCTTGGCGGTTTCGTCCGGTTTTTATCCCCTGCATTAAGTTCTACCACATTATAATGAATTTGGTATCCATGAAAGTCAGTCACAATATTAAATTCAATCGAAATAAAATATTAGAGTGTGTAATTTAATATTCATAGATATCTTATAATTTTAATAAAAATTGTCAATTTTTTTATTAAAAATAAATAAATTATATTTTTATGCATGAGAATGAAAAAAAATTAAAATTTATCATAATGACTGCTTTGATTAGTTCAATTTTGATTTAAATATTAAAAAAATTATATATCTTATTTGACTTTGATTTGATTTTCATAATTTTCAAATAAAATTATAACAAAATGCAAGAACCGATGTGTTCTTATTTATAGTGCAATCTTCAATGATATTAATAATCTTTTAAATATGATATCATTGATGTTTATCGATATTACTCACTCACATAAATCATTTATCCAAAATAAAAGTAAAATATTTATTGTATTTATAAAATAATTAGTATATTTATCATGTAAATAATAAAATATCATTTTCATATAATTATCAGTTAATTAATTATTTAGCACCCGCTAATAATTTATTTATAAATTTATCTATAAATTGAAAAAAAATAAACTTAAAAAATAAGTTTAGATTGACAATTATTAAATTTATTTATAAATAAAAAAATTATTAGAAGTAAATCATAACTTTTTTATTTTTAGATATGATTTTGCGTATTTTTTATGTTTTTATTTTCTTTTTACAATATATATTTTTTTAATTTTAAAAAATTTATATATAATATAATTAATAATAAATAATTTAAATTATAATTTAAAATTTTTATTATATTATAAAATATAAAATTAATTTATAAAATTTATTAAAATATAATTTGAATAATTTGTTATTAATTATGTTATGTATTAAAATATTTTTAAGTAAAAAAGAAACAAAGACTCGCTCATAAAACTCCGTTATATGTATATAGAAGCATCCGTTAATTACCCTCTAAAGTATTTCAAGCCCACACTCATAAAACTCATGCACAGCACAGAAACGAAACAACACGCAAGTTCTCTGTCTCTGCTGATTATTATTACTATCATACTTCGTCTATATAAACATACACACACTATGTGATTGGTCTGCGTGTTTTGTGTTACTGCTATGACCTTTCTTGTTTCTGTTTGGTTCCCAAGAAAACACGTAAGCTTTTGTAATGCAACGTCCTTGACTTCAGTCGTCTTATTGTTTTGGAATTTGGGAATTTGCACCCTGGTATATCTTGGGAAATGTAACCTTGCGGGTTTCTTGCTTCTCTGTTTGCTTCCTGAGAAAATGCATGCGCATGAGATATGAACTTGTGTTTTTATTGCCCTTTTTCCTTTGTTTTTGCCAATTTTCTTTCATTTTCCTTGATTGTCTCGGCAACCAAACAGAGACTAATTCTAATATTCTCCATCTATCATATAATTTATGTACAAATAATTTCCATCTTTAAAGATTTCATTTCAAAAGTTTAGTTTTGATTCGTCTTTATGAGTCATTGCCTGACTCAAATGCAATTTTTAAATGCATATTAAAACTCGATGTTTTTGTTTCATCTGGCTTATCAAACTTGGTTTCAGTCCGAGTAGCTTCACTAATTGAATTTTTTTCTTTTATTATCAGAATTGAATAGAGAAACAAAAAGGTTTCTATGGAGGCTCCGACATCCGGGCAGCCGCAGTTCATTGCCAGCAACGGTGGTAACCGGGGCTTTTCAGATGCACCACTGATTGAGAACCAGGATAGTGACCAAATTGTTGTGCCCGATGTAAGTTCCTGATTTCTTGTATTATCAAACTTTAGAGATTAATTATAAAACCTCAGCCGATGTTTGTTCTGGGAAATTTCAATGCAAACACAGATTAAAACTTTAGATGTCAAAGCGTGATTAAGATTTGCTTGAGGAAGATGATTTTGCGTGTTTTCAAAAGTGCAAAGACGAGCAACACCCCTTTTTCCCTGTGTCTTTCATTTTGGCAGCAGCAGCTGCCGCCACGGGGGTGATTATACATGGAAAATGATATAAGTTGAACCATGGTTTTTCAAACTAAATAAAGTTGGTATCATTGTCATCGTCATCAAATTCATTGCCTTCTTTTTTCTTGTATGGGGGGCTTTCAATTAATGTTCCCGGTTTTTCCTTGTGCCGGCTGTAACTATGGGAGAGATGAGTTAAAAAGTCAATCTGGTAATAAGTTCAGTTTATGACTCTAGTGCAGCATGTTTATTAACTTCTCATAATAATCATAACATTGATTACCTTTAGCATTATTGACTTTAAACCTACTACTACTGTAAGATGAACCTGCATTACCATCTTAAACAACTGCTGAATGTTTTCTTTCAAAGTTTATGTGTCAAGCGTGCATTTACCGTTTCAAACAGCTGCAAAAAATATAGTGATTAGTTGTGGAATGATTCTTGAATTGTCATCAAGACGAATTGAACGCAACTATGGAATTTTGGGTAGAAAACCAATACAAGAAAGTAAATTACGATAAATAAGTTATTTAGTAAGCGGGTCTTAGATAAATCATAGTAATACAGTATCACATCTCACATCAGATAAAGCATAAATTATTCTTAAATTTATAAGGGCAAGTAAACACATTACTTAAAAGATTAATCTTTACGGTTGATGACAAAGACAGACTTGACCCATAACAAGAGGCATCGTTATTATATGCTTTTGCTGTTTCGTCCATGGAAAAACAAAACTTATCTGGACAGGAAGACTGCATAATATCTTTGCGAAGAAGAATAAGATAAAACGTGAAGGATAGTTCGTACCTAACAAGTGAGACCAAGTCATGAACTGAAATAATGTGAGATTTCCTGATATTTTCATTGTCTAGTGGTTCGATTGCTGTAGTGTTTATGAATCATTTTTGTAGATTTAGACTGAAGGCATACAATATCATTGTTCATCCATGAATACTGGTAGCAAGATAATTTTGGGTTTCATTGCCTCAGCTTCAGAAACTTTAAGATCAGACATTTCTCTATCAAAACGTCAAAAAACCATTAATATTAAAATTTCGCTCGACTTCTTATCGTGGGCGTTTACTGCACAAAGCTGTTGAGATAGAATTTGGTATGTTGTTGGCAATGACTTGATATGTGAACAACTATGTTGCACTCATGCAGAGGACAAGCTGGAAAAACTTATTTGCTTACATCGGTCCTGGATTCCTTGTTTCCATTGCATATATTGATCCTGGAAATTGTAAGATACGGAACTTTTATTTTCTTCACAATTATCAACGTTTCTAACTTTTATACTATCTTTACATTTTGTGGATAACTTACAGTTGAAACGGATCTGCAGTCAGGAGCAGAATACAAGTATGAGGTGTGAATATCTTATCCTTTAATGCAATTCTCTTTCCCTTTATCCATTTGAACTCGCTTTTTTATTATAGATTTTGCCTTCAAAAATTTCATATTTCTATACTCTTCCAAAGGCGACACCGGGAATTCCTTTCTACAACGTGCAGTTCATATTAATGTACAATGTATCGGCGAAAACTCTCTTTTCATTTGAACTACTTTCCGACAAGCTCCGAATCGCCGAATTCTGGGGATTCTTTTTCCTATATTAGTCTTTTAGGCAAATTAGTCATTGAATGTATGCATACATCATTTGTTCTAGTTCATTCGTGCCTAAGTGGAACTAGCAGATGAAAGAGCTTCATGCTTGCATTAACATACAATGTATAGAACAAAAACTAAGGCCTCCTTTGGTATGAATTCACTTTAATCACCTAATTTGTATTAACATCATTTTTTTTTCTTCTCTTTTCTTAAGTTCACGTCGTGTATTCTTCTTGAATGATTTATTCTCTTGTTGTAGTTACTATGGATCATATTATTGGCTTCATGTGCTGCTCTCATTATTCAGTCCCTAGCGGCCAATCTTGGGGTTGTCACAGGTATCTTATTTCTAAACTTTGTTAAGTTTGCTAAATTGTTCTTTCAAGATATCTTTACGACTATATCTCCTCCTGCCGAATTCATTTCTTGCTTGTAGGAAAGCACTTAGCAGAGCATTGCAGAAATGAATATCCTAAAGTGCCAAATTTCATCTTATGGGTTTTGGCTGAAATTGCTATAGTTGCATGTGACATACCTGAAGGCAAGTTTCTCTCATTTGCTTGCAATTTGATAATTTGAATGCTTTTTTCTATTGCAAGGGAAAAAATCTAGATAGATATGCACTGCTAGACACCATTAAAAGAGATTCATTCTACATCATTTTGTAAAATATTTCCGTTAAGCAATGATTTTTTTTCTCATATAACTGCAATTTCAAGGAAACATCATTTCAACAAAAATGAGTAAATGTGCTAATTGTATCTGTTTAAGATTAGTGATAGCCTGGGTTTGTCTGTATGCAACATTATGGCACTGTTACATCTATTTTTTTAATTTTTATATTATCGATTTTAAATTTTTCATCCATATCTTAAATACTGTTCATTACATGTTTTAAGTTTTTTTTTATATATTTTTATATTTTATGTTATGCATTTTAAGTAATATTTATCGTTTATTTTATATATTTTAATATATTATTTTTTGTTTCAAAAATTTACAAAAACTGTTTTAAATTTTATAATTAAAAATTTTTTGGAATGCAAGTGTACTCGAGAACATAAGTCTACTCTATTTCTTGTTTTGCTGATTGTCTTGTACATCACCCTAAAGTTCTCCTGTGAACTCAATCAGCAAGCGTTTTGATTGTTGACACGGTTAGCCGATTTCGAACAGTGTTATCCAATTTACACAAACAATCATGTAAACAACTGATATTGGTATTTTTGTTTAAATATCTTTGATTACCTTATAGCTTATAAATATGTCATAATATTAAGAGGGAGACAGATTAACGTATTATACTTGCATTGTAACAGTTTCTGAGGAAATACAATCATTCATTGGGCTGCCTGAGGATATTGAACTTATGATAAACTTGATTTTGGAAATGTGGATAGTGGCAAAATAGATAATCTGGAAGTAATTAGTTAATGATGTTGAAGATAAACGAGGCAGGTCCTAATTAGCACATAGAATAACATGCCCTGTAGGACATAATTCGGCAGAAAATCAGTTTCTCCAATCACTAGAAAAGAAGAAAAATGCTGCCAGATTAACTCGGTTGATACTAATGCGACTGAGGACTAGTAAGCTATGACCTGGTCTTCATCTGAGATTACCAAAATTTCATGTTTCTTTGAGAGATACATCTCCTTTGTTTTCCTCCTTGTCCTGCTTTAGTCACATATTTCTCTTCATTTCAGTTCTTGTGCGAATTAAAACTGGGAAACAGAGAGTACAAATTGTGTCTTCTCTTTGGTTCTCTTGTGAAAACGGTATAAACAAAATTATAAATTTTATAAATTATCAAAGCCCATGAACACTTATTCATTCTAGGCCTTCAGAAAGAATTTTTTTTTCTTGACCAAGCAATGGGAAGAACATGATGCATTTTCAGAGATTGAATCAATTTGTCTTGATAGCTGCAGTTTAACTTTTTCAGACTGATTTTTTTACTTCTATTTCCAGTTATTGGAACGGCCTTTGCTTTGAACATGCTCTTCAAAGTTCCAGTGTGGATTGGTGTTCTTCTAACAGGGTTGAGTACATTGATTCTTCTAGCAATGCAGCAATACGGGGTATTTGATACTTTTTCCTACATGCAACTACAAATGAATGGTTTATTGAACCTGTATTAGTTAATAATGTCAAATCACTTTATTGGGTTTTGAATTATCCAAAATAGATTCATGGTTTCTTTAAAAGTCTTAAATTAACTTGTAATTTCGTGTCCCTTGTCTCACAGGTGAGGAAGCTTGAATTTTTAATTGCTTTTCTTGTATTCACAATGGCTTCATGCTTTTTCGTGGAGCTTGCCTATGCAAAACCTGATGCAAAAGAAGTTTTCGAAGGACTTTTTATTCCCCATCTCGAAGGAAATGGCGCTACTGGTCTTGCAATTTCACTTCTTGGTGCTATGGTTATGCCGTAAGTTTATTACTTCTTTTTCCAACTACAGGATTCCTCCTCTTTAAAATCTCTCATCTTTGTTGCTGTTCATATCTTGTTGCAGGCACAATCTCTTTCTCCACTCAGCATTGGTGCTTTCCAGGAAAATCCCGAGATCTGTTAGGAGCATCAAGGTAAATTTTTAATTTTAGTAGACTAGTTTTGAACCCGTACTTATATTTGCATATAAAAAGAAAACGCAGGAGATGACCCATGTCATTGCAGCATGAAGTATGATTGAAAGTTTACTTTTTGAGCAAGCGTCTCTGGACGTCAATTGTCTGTTGCCCAAGAAAATTTTCTTCTTTGGGAGGCCACTGGGACAATAGAATTAACCATCAATGCCGAATTCTCAAATTTTTTAGTCTTTTTCACTCTTGCTTAGTGTCTATATGGTCATTTAGTATCTTTTCAAAAATTTGATCCAAGAAAATATCAATGGTCTAATGGGTTCTGTATCAAGTACAAACTGTTCTTTCCTTTAATCAAAGAAATATAGTTTGCTCTCTGACCACTCTTCTAATTCATTTCCTTTTACCAACTTCCAACAATAATACATGTTGATAATCAAATAATGGAATTAGAGATCTGACAGCTTAGTTAAAGAAAGTCGAAAATTAATGAAGAAAAAACTCCTAAATGTGATAGAAATTGGTCGTTCAATGTATTAACAAGCAGTTTCTGATCCTATTTTTGTTCACAGGAGGCTTGTAGGTTCTATATGATCGAAAGTGGCTTTGCCCTAATGGTGGCTTTTCTCATTAACGTGTCTGTTATTTCTGTAAGCGGTACAGTTTGCAACTCCTCAAATTTGAATCCAGAAGATCAGGCTAGCTGTGAGGATTTGGACTTAAACAAAGCCTCCTTTTTACTTAGAGTATGTTATCTGGCAACACCTTTCCAGCACTCTAAGAATCCTGTGGATCCACATATTCATTTACAACAGATTGTACTATCGAAATTAATAATCAGATGTTTTTCTGATACCAAGTTTATATTTATTGTTTACAGAATGTCTTGGGTAGTTGGAGTTCAAAACTTTTTGCAATTGCCTTGTTGGCATCAGGTCAGAGTTCTACTATAACAGGAACCTATGCAGGGCAATATGTTATGCAGGTATTGACTAAATGATTCTGTTTTGTATCAAGACTTTACAATTTTTTTTTCCAATAAAAATATACATATTATGCTCTTAAGGGGATATGGACAAATCAGACATGAGTGGTTTTACATTCTCTTCTGGGTAGAATAATCATTCCATAATTGAATTCGTAGCTAGTCTTTGGCAACCAAAGGATTTTACCAGTCGCACTTTTTATGACTCTTCGTTGGTGATCTACCAAAATTTTCTTTTAGAGTTAAGATGTCTCTTAGTCAATTTACCATTATCCTAAATGGTAATGTTCATTAAAGAAAAAGGTAGAAGTTTCCAAAGTTGCTTGATAGAGGTTGCACATAGGATAATTTCACGGCCTATACGTACTTTACCTTTGCTGGGTTAAGATTCATGCTGAAGACTTCAAATTTACATGCCATAGCACATCTTTCCTGTTTAACAAAATTTTTCCTACATTTGTTTTGTAGGGTTTTCTTGACTTGCGGTTGAAGCCATGGATTCGAAACCTCCTAACCCGATGCTTGGCCATAGTCCCAAGTTTAATTGTTGCACTGATTGGTGGCTCCTCAGGGGCTGGAGAACTCATTATTATTGCATCGGTAACTGACCCAGATCTTGAGATTATATATAATAAAAACACAATGAATTGGAAAAGAGTCTATCATATTGAGTATAATTGTACAACACAACATTGAATACTAACAGTAACTATATTGCAGGATTGAAATAACAATAATTTGAATTACTGAAAAATGCCTAGGTTTATATTTAGTTGGTAATTGCGTTAAGTCAGTGGTTTAATGCCATGTTCTTGCTTCTATGCATCTTCTTCTGCCATAACCAGTCTACTCAAATGGTGCTTGGATGTTCCTGAGAAAATAGATTGAGTTTTCTTGATGTTTATAGATGATTTTTTTTCCATATTAGATTGAATAAGCCATCTAGGGGATTAACAGCTTATCTTGCAAATATTCTGGTAAAATTTCAGCATCATTAGCCAATCCTAGAAACAGATCTTTTGCCTGGTCATGCTAGTATATTTCTCAACAAACTCGGAAGTAGTTCCGTGTGATCTCTCTGCTTTTACAATTGAATTTTATGTAAAAGACAATGAATCCGTGCTGTTTCAATAGCATATTCTATTAACTGGTTTTACAAGTGACAAAACAACGGTTCTCTCTTGTAAAGAGATGATTGCTTCAAAATAAAGTTATTTCTGGAACATCTCGTAGAAGAGATCTGTCATGGCCTCTCAGTTGTGTTTTGTTTCCACTGGGGCATTTTTTATTTTTTATTTTTTTCTTATTACCAACGAGTTATCTTTGTTTCAGTCGCCTGCCAACAAAAGAAACAATACTTATAAAAAACAAATTGTTATAGAATACCTTTTAACTTTTACAGTAGAACTAACCTCTGATGCTGTTGGGCAGATGATTCTATCATTTGAGCTCCCTTTTGCTCTTGTTCCGCTACTGAAGTTTACCAGCAGCAAAGTCAAGATGGGGGTACATGCCAACTCAACTGCGGTAAAACTCTCTTCTGTTTCAGGCCACGTTGTTGTTGAGTGATTACCTATTCAGTCCAAGCATTATACTCAGCTTTTCTGAAAAAGGCATGACTGACTATTTACGTACTGATATAATAACATAACCAATTGAAAACTTCACAGACATTTTATACATTTCGTTCACAGTTGCATCGGCACGTCAGACTTTCACAGTTGAATTCGCAGATGTCGAGTGCTAAACATCAAGATCTCATATTTTATTTAAGCAGACATTAGAAGGGGGAGGTTCTGCTTGTTTGGGATATGAAATATATTTCTGTTTGGCATTTTGCCTTGATTCATGCCATACAACAATCGGAAGATCATAACTATAGCTGTACAACATATGAAACTTAAGTCTAGAACATCATCAGTAGGGGCTGATTTTTCTGCTCTGATTGTCTCTCTCAGATTTCAGCTGTTACATGGATCATCGGTTCCCTGATAATGACAATAAATGTATACTATCTCGCGTCAAGCTTCATCAAGTTTCTTCTTCATGGCAATTTTAAACTTGTGGCAGCTGTATTCTTGGCAATATTGGGTGTTTCAGCTATGACACTATATTTAGCCGGAGTAGCTTACCTTGTTTTCCGGAAAAATAGGGAGGTTGCGCATCTTCTGGCACGGACAACAGACGAAAATCAACATATAGCCAACGAATCCGGGAACGCATGCATGAACAGTCTCCCCAGAGAAGACATAGCAAGCATGCAGCTACCTGCAAGAAGGGTAATGGTAGATGTTGACTAGTAGAGATAACAGGCAAGTGGTATTAGGAAGGCAGATTCTGTACGTTCCTTTTACTTGGATAAAGATGCTAATTTCGATAGGCTGGAAAGAATGTTAGAATAAAGTTGATAACCTCAGGTATTTTTTACTTCAAAGTTCTTGAAGCAATATTGACTTTGTTTAGGATTGAGATGTTACAACTTTGAAGTTATAGTTACTAAGAAATAAGATCACTTGCTGTCGAACATAAGTGAAAATAATAAATGATTCTCATTAAAAATTAATACTTACAAACACTTTATCAGAGCACCGTATAAACACCACAATCTCAAACGAAATCATTGCCTTTCCAACATACAAGGGTTATGTTAAGCTAGCTTGACTTCTGCTAAAATTATATATATATATATATATATATATATATATATGATATTGTTTAAAGTGTTAGCTAAAAGTCTATTTTTACTTAACAAGTTCGTATTTAGCTTATGCTGGCCTTAGCTTGAAGTAAAATGCAATATGATTCTTCATACAGTTTGATTGAATGAATCATACAAAAAATTTATTATTTTATAATAATTTATTATTGTCCATTCATATATTTGAAACTATTATGTTCCTACTAAAATTAAAATATAACCATTAATGTATTTATCAAAAAATTATTTTATTCAACAGTTAATATTTACAAAACACCCCTTATCAATAAATAAGATTGCACCTCAAATTCTGACCATTAGTTTAGAATTGTACTATTTACTAATTTGAAATTATTTTTATGATTGACATCAAACAACTAATACTACTTTGTTAATAATTTGCTTTATAAAATAAGCTTTATTAATAAAAATTTCAGACTAAAAAATTCTTAGTTTTTAAATTTTGTACCAAAGGAAGTTGAAGTTAATACTTGCATGCAATTAAGCCTTTCTTGCAAAAATCGTAGTTAATTAAATATTTTCTTAATACAAGTTTGACATTTAACAATAGTAACATCATATTATTATATCAGTATATATAAATAAATTTATATATGCAACGATATTAAAATAAAATAATGCAAATATTAATCAAGAAAGTTGTTGAAATACGTGGATTAGCATAAAATTCAACAATTTTGGAGGTTTGAAAAGGAGGAACTTTTAAAGTCTTGTGATTTCTTCTTCTTTTTCTTTGAACATCTGCTTATACTTTTTCCTTTGAATTAGGTGCTACTAAACAATTTACTAAAAAAATAATGATTACAAGAACTAATGAACTTAAAACAAAAATAAAAAAAAATTCCTCTTATATTTGTTGCCATATCATTGAATTTATTTAGATAGCCTTGTTCAATGAGATCCCCTTCCTTTATTCCATCAAATTTCCTTCAATTCAACCTAGCAAAATCTCCTTATTAATTGCTACTGAACTCTCTTCAATAGATATAGATCTTTATCTTAACAATACTTTAAATTACTCTTTTTTAAATTTATGAAATTAGATATTACAAACTCATAATATCCACCAAATTATTTTAACTTTTAGTCCACAAAAATAACATGAAATAACTTAAAAACTACAGGAGAAAGAAACAAAAAATAATGTGCAGCAATCCCTTTTTGCTTTTGGCATTGATGTATTTTTTTTCTCGACTACTGTATAAAATAAAATAACACGCATACATATAGTACAAATATAATCATAGTTTTGTGTGAATTATTTCCTAAATCAAATATAAAGGTATATTCATAAATAAGAAAAATCATATAATGCTTCTAAGTTTTGCTGTATTGAATAATACTAAAGCATTCACAAAACTTATATGACTTTGAAAAATTTTATATAATTAAAAAAAATCGTAAATAAATCAATTATTAAAATATTTTTAATCATAAACAAATATAAGTCTTTAAAATAAATTCTAAAAATAAAAATAATGAAATGAATGAAAATTTTCAAAAGTTCTAATGCCTAACGAATCAAGTGACAGCAGTAACTCAGTAAAAATTATCCTCTAAGTGCAAATCCTTTAATTATTTAGAATCACAATAAATTATAGTATGTTTTAAACTCAGTAAGATACTAGTTTTTGTTTATATATAAAATATATACATACCTATATACATTACACTTATATCCAATGTGTACATATGATATAGTATGAAATGGAATTATATTCGTTTTAAAAATTTCGTAATACTTAAATACTATGTAAAACTCTTTCAAAAATTTTATAAGAATATCTCTTTTTAATTACCTCTCCGTAAGATTTTACATATCACTTATTACTGAATGACTTAATATTATCTACTGATGACATACCATATATGGGGTAAGCGAAACTGAAGTATATAATTTCTTTAAAAAAAAATACTTATGCCTAATGATAAGAGCCACACCTTCGCTTTGATCATCGGTGAGTCTTTTCATATATACAAATACTTTTTCACAGGAATATAAAAACCACTGTATCTAAGGTACCTTCAAGGTCTCTCTCATATCGTATGGAAAAATGAACAATAACAATAATATCAAACCTGAATGAATGGTCACACCAAATAATAAAGACTCCATATAACTTATAATTACCTACTAAAAAAGTAATTAAATTTGATATTCTAACACACAAAACTCAATTATCATAATTACTTTTCTTACAAAAAAACTTTCTTATTAGTTTAAACATAGTGCACATGTTCATGCTTAAATGTCAATATATGTAACATGAAAGTAATTACAATAATACGATAATAAATAATTACAATTACAATAATACATATACCCATAAACACTTATATAAATATATAATAATGTCAAAATAATACTTTTATAAAAATTTATAAATAAAAAATATTTTTAAAAATATATTCAAATGTATATATATTTATTGTAATTCTTTTCTTAACAAAATCTAGTATACTTACCTCTTGACGATCACACTAAAGACTAATTTTAGTGTTTTGAGTTATGATAGAAAAAATTAAGACTCATAAGACACCTATATACTACTACAAACACATATAATATCATTAGACCTCAAATTTTTTATAAAACAAAGTAATTTTCATTGTTTAAACTTAATCACTTATCTTGACAGTATTATGTTATATGCTAAGTAATTCCTAAATTTGATTTTTGTAAAACACAATACATTTCCAAATGTTATAGAGTTTTGTGAGGAAAATAAAAACTTATAGCAAGTACATTATTAAAATTTTTAAGTCCAAATTCATACTATAACTATTTGAATAAATTTATTTTCAAAATATCAAATTTTGTCAAATAAAATTGGCAACGAGTTATTTTCATTTAAAATTTCATAACAAATTATAAATATAAAATTTTGTTATGAAATTTTAATAGGATAAACTAGATATAATTAAAAATCAGTATATAAATTTTACAATTTTTTAAAATAATTAACTTAACTAAAATAATTTCGTCATTAAATTTTTCTATAAAAACGAGAAATTTTTTGCATCCTATGGTTAGATTCGAAAAATCATTAAAAATAAAAACTATAATAATTTTTAATCAAATAAAATTCATAATAACCATAAAGATGTCTAATATATTCATGTGAAATGGTTTTAACAAATTCAAAATACATAATTTTATAAAAATTTACAAATTGAGTCACTAACATAATATTATATGTGTAGAAATTTTATTTTTTTAATTATCTCTCCACAAATAAAAATTCTCTAATTTCTTAATCGTGAAAATTTAACTCTAACTTCACAATCTAATTATAGGTTCCTATCATTATAATCTATAAAACTTAATAATAAAATTATTTATTACTAATAACAAATTATTAATCCAAAAAAATTAATTTAAAATAAAAAAATAAAAATTACTATTTTTCATTGTCTTTCTCTTACTTTTATCTCCCTCCTTTGTTTTCTTTCTTTTTTCTTCTTTTAAATACGTTTAAACTATAAACACAATTAAACACTTTATTTGTACTCATATAAAATATTAATTTAGTTTCTAATTTCCCTCTTCCTATTTATTAGACTCCAACTTTATAATTTATTATTAAAACATCTAATTATTTCTAATATAATACATACATCCCCAAAAACATATCTTATTATCTATATATAAATATGGTGTTACAAATCATTTCCTAAATAGAGCTCTATTTAATCAAATATTCTTTGTTCCATTTATTTTCAAAATATATTCTAAAATAAGTTTCCTAGATAATTATCAATAAGCACATTGACTAATAAACACATTCACTGTGAAAATCTCAAAAATTACAAAATAAATAGTATGTACATAATGAACAGTGATTGACAATAACTTATATGATATGTTGCAACATATACCAATTATGCAAACTAATACAAACTTTTAACACATTTTAATTTAAAGAAGAGAATATATACACGTGCGGTGAGACATTCACATTGCTCTATAAACATGATGGAGGTCCATCCAATGAAGGATTAAACATGCAATTTTACTCGATTTTTATTTACTCCTCTTCAAGATTATGCATGAAAAATTATAACAATTTTCTTTGCTTGTTGAATTTGATCATAGTATTGTATCAATATTTCTATTTGAACATTCTAAATTAATTTGTTAAATCACATTAAAAAGATAACATGCGACAGTCCCTCTTTGCTTTTGGCATTGATTGACTTTCTCTTGGCTACTACATAAAATAAAATAACACACACACACATACACATAAATAAAACCTTAATTATATGTAAATTATTTCTTAAATCAAATAAGAATGTATATTCCTAAAATTACTTTCTTAAATAGAACTCTATTTAGTCAAACATTCTTCTTATTCCTTTTATTTTTCAAAATATATTCTAAAAAAATTCTTTTAATTTTACAAATCTCAAAAATTATGAAATAAATAGTACACACATAATGAACGATAGCCAACAATAACTAACATGATATGTAGTGACATGATAGTTAAACACTGTTTTTTTTTAAAGGATGCCAATTATGCAAATCGATACAAACATTTAAAAATTTTCATTTTAAGGAAGAGAATTTATATAAGTGCTATAAACATGATGGATGTCAATCCAATGAAGGATTGAACATGCAATTGTACTCGGTTTTTGTTTATTCCTCTTCAAGATTATGCATGAAAATCATAACAATTTTCTTCACTTGTTCAATTTGATCATAGCACTGTATCAATAAATCTATTTGAATATTCTAAATTAATTTGTTAAATCAGTAACTCATACTCTTTTTCTATGTTTGGTTACTTTATTGTTGAAATTTGATGCCATCTACAAGTAATGATTGTACAAAATATTTATGATCTTTGAAAAATTTATTCGTAGTGCTTTATATTAAAGATTTTTTTTAACTTAACTATTTATATAAACATAACTTATGCATATAATCATGTTGTCTCCTCCTTAAACTAACTACAAAAAGAAAATTTGAGGGAAAATATTTCTGATAACCAAAATACAACAAATTTTGTGTACTGTAATGATGTCAAAACTTAAAGTTTCGACCATCAACAATTATTATTTTTTATATGTTTTTAGATGTCATGAATATTTTTGTCCAAAACTCAAAATAATCACAATAACCATCACATTTTAAGATTTATGGTATACAATTTTTATTAAAAGAAATATAATACAAAACTTAAAATTTTATTAAAAAAATAATAATATTTTGAAAAAAATAATAGTACTCTATCATCAATAATTTTCTTGACATTTTAATCACTTGGTAGTTGGTGATTAAGAAAGTGGAAAGACATTGAAATAAATGTTTACGTACAAAGCCAAAATTGTGAAAAAATATTTCAATGAAAGTGATGCATTATTAATTAATTATTTGACGCAGAAGCGTGATCACAAGCTCTTCTCCACACATTACCTTTTATTTGTGGTCAAATATTAATTTAATTCAATTTATTTCAAAATATTTAACCAACACCAACCATAATTTGACTTGGGATACATTGTGTATTTTCTTATATAATTTAAAAAAAATTTAACAAAAACATGTTTTTACCTTACCCACTATTAAATTAATAAAAGCAAATATAAAATTTAAATAACGTGAGTGTGCACACGCATAAACGTGTCATTTTTAACAACTAAAAACTTTGTAACTATAATTTCTCAGCTTAACATTAGTTATCTTCTATAGTAGTATTTAGATGCTATGGCTTTAAAGTTACAGTTGCTAAGAAATGAAATCACTTCACGGCAAATATAAGTAAAAATAAATAAATAATTATCATTAAAATTTAATATTTACCAAACGCTTTTTCAGGGCACAATCTAGAAGATTATGTAAAGCTAGCTTGATTTTTGCTTAAATTATAATTATATATATAATAATATATATTATTAAAATATTACTTTTAATTGACAGTTGATATTTACCTCAAATTTTGACCACTCTATTAGAATTATTATATTATTATAAATATATAAATTTATAAAATATTGTAATATTAGTTTATATAAATAAATTATAAATTTATATATGTAGTGATATTAAAATAAAATAATGTAATTGTTAATTGATAAAGATGGTGAATTACGTGGAATATCAACAATGTCCGAGGGTTTACAGAGGAGGAACTTTCAAAGCCTCCCGACTTCTTCTTCTTCTTCTTCGCACATTTACTTCTACTCTTACTTTTTGAGGATGGGCGCCACTAATGTTGATTGTGACATGAATTTCATTTTACTAGATTTATTTACATTAATTTTACTCAAATTTAATTAATTTATACCAATTAATTAAACTTAAGTAATAATAGTGCAAAAGACCACAGCATTTTGATATATTTTAGATTTTTTAATCTAACATCCACAAGGCCACACCCAAAAAAACTACTAAGAAAATAATGATTTAAAGTACTAATTGACTTAAATAAAATAAAGAGTTCGTCTTAAATTTTTTTCTCATAATTTTAAATATTTTTAAATGGTTTTATTCAATGAGATCCCTTCGTTTTAACACATTAAATTTTCTTCGCCTTATTCAAGCATTAAGAAAACAATGATTACAAGCACTAATGGACTTAGACAAAATAAAGAGTCTCTTATATTTATCTTTGTAGTCTTGAATACTCTTAAATAGCCTTATTCAACAACATCTCTTCGCCTTAATGCATCAAATGTCTTTCGAGTTAACATGACAAGATCCCTTTGCTAGTCATTGTTGAATTTTCTTCCACAATTATGGATTTTTATCTTGACAACATTTAAAATTATTCTCTCAAAATTTATAAAATTAGATATTATAATCTCATTATATCCATGAAATTGTTTTGCCTTTCAACTTATAAGAATAATATGAAACAACTCAGAAAATATAAGAAAAGAAAACAAAAAGGTAACATGCGATAGTCCCACTTTGCTTTTGGCATTGATGCACTTTCTTTTGACTGCTGCATGAAAAAAAATAACACACATACACTATATATAAATATAGCACAAATATAACCCTAATTGTGTGTGGATTGTTTCTTAAATCAAATAAGAATGTATATTCCTAAATAAAAAAAGATTTCTTAAATAGAACTCTAGTTAGTCAAATATTCTTCTTTCCTTTTATTTTTCCAAATAGATTCTAAAACAACTTTACTAGATAATTGTCAATAAGCATATTGCCTAGTAAGAATAGAAAAACTAAAAAATCCATTTAATGCGCAAATCTCAAAAATTGTGAAATAAATAGTACACACATAATGAATGATAACATTGTACGCAAATCAATACAAACTTTAAAACATTTTAATTTTAAGGAAGAGAATTTATACACGTGCACATTGTACTATAAACAAGATGGATGTCAATCCAACGAAGGATTAAACATGCAATTGTACTTGGTTTTTGTTTATTCCTCTTCAAGATTATGCATGAAAATCATAACAATTTTCTTCGCTTGTTGAATTTGATCATAGTATTGTATCAATATTTCCATATGAATATTCTAAATTAATTTGTTAAATCAGTAACTCATACTCTTTTTCTATGCTTGGTTACTTTATTGTTGAAATTTGATGCCAATTACAAGTAATGATTGTACAAAATATTTATGATCTTTAAAAAATTTATTCGTAGTGCTTTATATTAAAGATTTTTTTTTACTTAACTATTTATATAAACATAACTTATGTATATAATCATGTTGTCTTATTTTTGTCCCCTTAAACTAACTATGAAAAGAAAATTTGAAGGAAAATATTCTTGATAACCAAAATACAACAAATTTTGAGTACTATAATGATTTCAAAACTTAAAGTTTCGACCACCAACAATTATTATTTTTATTAAGTTTTTAGATATAATAAATATTTGTGTTCAAAATTTTAAAATAATCACAATAACCATAACATTTTAAAATTTATGGTATACAATTTTTATTAAAAGAAATATAATACAAAACATAAAATTTATTAAAAAAATAATAATATTTTGCAAAAAAAAATAGTACTCTATCATCAATAATTTTCTTTGACATTTTAATCACTTGTTAGTTGGTGCTTAAGAAAGTGAAAAGACATTGAAATCAATGTTTATGTACAAAGCAAAAATTGTGGAAAAATATTTCAATGAAAGTGATGCATTATTAATTAATTATTTGACGTAGAAGCATGATCACAAGCTCTTCTCCACATATCACACTACCTTTTATTTGTGTCAAACATTAATTTTAATTTAATTTATTTCAAAATGTTTAAGCAACACCAACCATAATTTGACTTGGGATACATCGTATATTTTCTTATATAATTAGAAATTTTTTTGACAAAGACACATTCTTATCTTGCCTATTAATAAGTTAATTAAAAATAAATATAAAATTTAAATAACGTGTGTGTACACCCAAAAACGTATGTATCATTTTTAACAACTAAACTTGTGACAATAATTTCTCAACTTAACATTGGGTATATTTTACGTCAATGTTAAATTGCTCCAAATCTATTCTAAAATGTGAACATCCATGGAAGATGATGATTATAAATAGACTTAATGAATTGCTTCATTCTCACGTCAATTTTTTGGAAGTAATTTCTTTTTAATTTGTGCTTGTATATGAAATGTCATTAGATTGTTTATACATTATATTTATTTGCATGCATACATATACATATACATATATGTTATATTAGATTGTATAGTGTTGGGTTTAATTGCTTTTTGTGGTTGTTTACTTCATTTGTAGGTACAACATAAGCAAATTCTAGCGAGAAAATCAAATACAAATTTAGAGAGTATGTTGTACAACAACTCGAATATACCAATCCAATTACTTTAATTAAGATTTAATAAATAAATTATCGTATTATTTAACAAATGGGGTGTGTTTGGAAAATAATGAATAACATCGAACAAAATATAAAAATTAAATAAACCTAAGAAATTAATTTCAGTGACAAACTAGTCAAATGAGAAAGCAAATCATACGGCAAGTTTCAATTAGTTGTCCATGTTTTGTTTATTAATTAGGTTACCAAATCCTAATGAAATTTTAAGTTTTATAAACTTCTCTTAATTGATCCAAAAAAAAATAATTTTAAAAAATATTGTGTATCATATTTCACTAATTTTAAAAGTGTGATAATTAAAATATTTTTGTGAATACTTATTATCACAAAATAGTTGTTGTCTCGTTTAATAGTATTAATCAAAACTTCACAAATAGCATATTAGGTATAGAAATACTCATTCATATGTTCACCTATTAGTTCTATATAAATATTTATTTTAAAAAAAATACTAAAATGCATAAATTTTAATATATTTGAATCTTTTTCTTTTTCACTTTAGCCATCTTAAATGAATCCTAAATATTTACTGATCCATTATTTATTTATGACCACGACATCTCAATCGAGAGTAAAAACATTTGTGGACTATAATAATTTTCTTAAATGATTAGATTATGATCAAGTTAAATCAAGATTAATTTGTATAATATAGTTCTTAACAACATATGGTGTTATTCAATTGGCTTAGTTGAATTTCATCTAAACATCATGTGTGTCAAAATGGAAATCAACAAAGAAGTTATTCAATAACACACGTGTGTGTAATTTTCCTCATTAATTTATTGGATATTAAACAAATGATTAGGTGATTAGATCTTAAATATAATTACACCAATTGATCAATTTAAGACTTTAATGAATAATTTAGTCAATTAAATTTATAAATATAAAATATTATAAAATTCAACCATTATTTCTTTTTTTGGTGACCTACAAAAACATTTCCTGATTAATTTTAGCAATTATATTATAATTTATAGTTAATTGTTTCCATTATTAAACTTTTCAATTTGTTAATTAGTTACTACATCACAAGAATATTATCAATGTTTAATTAATTTTAATCATTATTTAAAGTATATTCTCACTTTGTAAAATATATATTTAATATTACATAATATCATACAATTTTCAAAACCTAGTGGTTTAATTGTCAATTTAAGAATGTTAAATGACTTATAATCCTAGTTTCATATTATATAAACTTCATATTATTCATTGATCCCTTCTAGCTCAAATTAAAAAGAGGTGATCACATGTAGGGATGAGCGATTTTGAATCAGATTAATCAAAACCAAATTGGTTTGAAAATTTATTGATTTGAAAAAGATAAAACTCACAAGTTTAAGTTCCATTTTTAACTTAGACTTGCTGTAAATTAAACAAAATTAAATTGAATTAATTATTTTAAATTTTATGTTTTATTTATTTTATAATCAATAAATAAGGATTCATTTATATTTAATTTGCGTAATATTTTTTTAAAATTTTTTTTATATATTTAAGTTTAGACCTATAAAATTAAATATAATTTGTTTGATTAGTTGAAACCAACTTGTCATTCAACGCATTTAATTTTTTATTATTAATATAAATTGATTTGAACCAAATGAATATCGACTATTATTATTATTATTTAATTTAGATTAAGAAAATTATTATTTTATCATTTATTATTATTTTACCAACTACAAAAGCTACTTAGAAATAAAAGGTTAAAATAGAAGCACAAATTGCATGTAAATTAAAGATTTTAGCAGTGGTTGGTGGGTGAGTTGGTAAACTCTTTCCTTATAAATAACACACACTTTCCTACCATTTTCTCCAATTCCACCAACCAAATACATAATATTTCACCAGAAAAATTGTTATCCAGTATGAGGGTTGACAGCGGCTACCCAGTTTCAGGCCAAATTGTTTGCGTCACCGGCGCCGGAGGTTTCATCGCCTCTTGGATGGTTAAGCTCCTGCTGGAAAAAGGTTACACTGTTAAAGGAACTGTTAGGAATCCAGGTGATAAGAAGTTTGTTCTGGGAATTTTTGTTCCCATGCAGGCATGATTGATTATGTGTAACTTATTTATGTTGATCGTGACTTTGTTATAGATGATGCGAAGAATGCTCATTTGCGAGAGCTTGAAGGAGCAAAGGAAAGATTAACTTTATGCAAAGCTGATCTGCGTGATTTTGAATCTCTAAAAGAAGCAATCAATGGATGTCATGGCGTTTTCCACACTGCCTCGCCTGTAACAGATGACCCTGTGAGTTATTTCATTTTAAAATTTTCTGTTTGGTTGCCTAGAAAGAATCTGGTAAAGTTTCTTTTCTTACCAAATTTATTTTCTATTATTACACAACTGAAAGTGGAAACAGTCGCCTTATATAAATCATGCTGTCACTATAATGAAAAGCACTTACCAACTGCTTATGTGTTCTTTCTCACCTAATGTTCTTGAGATAAGCAAGGTGATTACAATATTGAATAATTTTGTTAAATGGTGAAGGAACAAATGGTGGAGCCGGCGGTGATCGGAACCAAGAATGTTATCGTCGCCGCGGCGGAGGCCAAAGTTCGTCGTGTGGTGTTCACATCATCGATCGGTGCCGTCTACATGGACCCCAACAGAAGTCCTGATGCTGTCATTGATGAATCCTGCTGGAGTGATCTTGAGTTTTGCAAGAACACGAAGGTTCTTTTTAAATCACATAAATTATTTATCGACTTTTTATTTCAAATAAATGCCACTTAATTGACACTAATTTTCAGAACTGGTATTGCTACGGAAAAGCGGTGGCGGAGCAGGCGGCGTGGGAGGAGGCGAAGCGGAAAGGGGTGGACTTGGTGGTAGTCAACCCGGTTTTGGTGCTCGGACCGTTGCTGCAACCGACAGTGAATGCTAGCATTATTCACATTCTTAAGTACCTTACTGGCTCCGCAAAGACCTATGCTAATTCCGTTCAGGCATATGTACACGTCAGGGATGTGGCATTAGCTCATATTCTTCTCTTCGAGACTCCGGCGGCCTCCGGCCGCTATATCTGCGCCGAAAGCGTGCTCCACCGCGGCGAGGTGGTGGAGATTCTGGCCAAGTTATTCCCGGAATACCCCATTCCCACCAAGTAAGTGTTCCTGCTATTATATAATAAGTGCATGGCATCTAATTCTTGATTAGTTAGTGAGCTCATTTTAAAGAGAAAGGGAACAGTGGATTAATTAAAATTTTAAAATTTTAATTTAATATTAAATTATATAAGAATTATACTTCAATTAGAATTTAAAAGAAAATTATTTATAAAAGATCTGATTTGATTAAAACTAATGAGTCAAGATTCTTGACATTTGATTTTCAACACATTAGGGTTTGTGAGGTGTTTGATCAATGAACTTATTGATTGACAGTAGTCAAGTGAGTTCATAAAATTTGGGCACTTTGAATCACATAGTAGAAACTTCCATTAGTAGGTAGCCACCAACTCTTACCCAAAGAAACAAAAATTGTAGGGATTTTCTTTCCCAACAAACACGAACAAGAAAATGAAAGAAAAATACAGAATAGTATAAATTTTCACATAAAAATCAACATAATATATTAATATTATAAAATATATATATATAAGCAATTATATATTACATACACGAATACATACACATGTATTTATGTATGTATGTATTAAAGGAAGGAAAAGGATTATGTATGTATTCTAACCCAACAAGGATTATGAAGTTGTCTTTGGTTTCTCTCTTTTTGGAATGTTTGTTCAAATAGGGAATGACTATAGCAATTAGTAGAATATGGTGGTAGGTACCATTTCTCATCCATACCATACGTTTGCTACATCACTTCCACTAGTATTCATATTTTTTTTTCTAGGATTATTTTTCCTTAGTGGGATTAGTAACCATTAATTTCTTTTTACATTTCATAATTATATTTTTTATTTATTTTTGAGTGAAATATATTATTAATTATCGTATAAAAATTTAAAATCTAAATTTTGTCGTTAAATTAAAAAGAAATTAGTCAATATTAATGACCGATTATAAAATAATAGTTATAAATTAAGATTATAGGTGTTGATAATTCAAACTACGAACAATAATGTTTAAATTATCTCTTTTGCATATGATTTTTAAATTCAATTAAAATTTTAAATTTTATTGTTCATTCAAATTTGTTATGTACTATATTAAAATTTTATTTTATTTTTAATCTTTGACATATGCATGAATTGAAATTGAAAATGGCAGATGCTCAGATGAAAAGAACCCAAGAGCCAAGCCCTACAAGTTCTCAAACCAGAAGCTCAAGGACTTGGGATTGGAGTTTAGACCAATGAAGCAAAGCTTATACGACGCCGTTAAGAGCTTGCAAGAGAAGGGCCATCTTCCTATGCCAACACAGACTGAAGATTCAGTCACCATTCAATCTTAATCAGTAGTAATTAATTTTCATCTGTAAATTGTATGCAAAGTACTTTCATTTTTCTTTGTTTTTGGTTTGTCTTTGTATTCAAAGAACAGACTTAATTTAATGGAATTAAATAATAATTTTGGTTTGTATTTTAGTCTCTTAATTTTTTTAACGTGTGATTTTATTTTCAAAAATTCATATTTATCCAACATAAAATGATATTTAAACAAAAAATTAATAAAATAATTTTTTTATTTTTTTTATTTTTTTTATTTTTTGATTTTCTTTTTTATTTTAAAAGCAAAGTGGGATAATTCACCATTTTACAAATTACAAAATTTGATCGAAATTATATCGCTATTTAAGATACGAATTAAAAAATAAAATATTATTTACTATTTCTTGTACCCAAGTTTGATTCTTATTATAAATTTTACACAATAAATTAATCATATGTGGCTAATCAATTAGATAATTATCCAATCAATGTCTTTATTAATAATTATATTTTGCTTAATTTATAAAAGATTGGAAAATTATCTAATTGAATACAAAATCCCATTTCCATTGATTCATTGTTTTTATATTTTAGTAATTTTGTAAATCATTAACAGAAATAAATAGATAGTTTTATATTAAATAAATAGTTAATTAATTAGGTGAAAGTTTAATTCCTAATAGGGTTGCAAAAAAAACAAAAAAAAATCCAACATGATTTATAAATCTAATCATATCCATATATTAAAAAATAATTTAATTAATATTATAAATTTAAATTAATTTAAAATAAAAAGTAAAATTATTTAATATATAATTAAATTATTTATATATATTAAAATACAAAAAAGTAAAATTAAAAAACCAATGAACTCATGGAAAACCTTTATATTCTTGGGCAGGCCTGCCCTTTTCCCATCTCTGGTTCCTGAATCACCTTAATATCAATGGGATTAACTTTTCCATCTACATTCTCAATATTGACATCAATCGATAACAAATACAATATATATACACAGACTGATCTGCAAAAGATTCATTCAACTGCTTCGAATCATACCAATGACCATAACTTTCACTGAAATTGCACATGTCAGAAGTAAGAGAATGGCTAGTCACTGGTAGTACTACTCCCATATCATATTTTTCTTTGAATAATAATTACACAACATTAACTTCAGTTCTTAAGTTCAGCTGTAAACGTTGGACCCTTGACATAGCAGGCCACCAACCATCTAGA
Source organism: Xylocarpus granatum (assembly GCA_019650275.1). NCBI lineage: Eukaryota > Viridiplantae > Streptophyta > Magnoliopsida > Sapindales > Meliaceae > Xylocarpus > Xylocarpus granatum. Next base: position 105,231 of record BNST01002117.1, read on the forward strand.
CCTAAATACAAACCAAACAAAATATGCATTTACAGCTCTGTCACACTTTAAGCAGCAGCAGCAGCAGCCAAAAATGAGCTGATATTCACATGCAAAACTAACACTTCTCCTGTACACATAGGCTATACCTACCTTACAAGTCAACGACCCTCTATGACTTTCCTCCGATCACATTTGTTTCACCATCGTGGGAGCTGCTTTCCTTCTTGGCGGCCTCTTCACTTATTTCTGCTGGGTCGACCATGTGTTCTCCAGAAGATCTGTGAACATCAGGAGACTCATTGCCGCCATTTTTCAGGTTTTCAACATTGGATGAGGTCAGAGTCTGTTGTGGCTTGCTTAGAGTAAATATCAGTTTTCTGTCTTTCAGTATCAACTTTGCAGTGGAGTTTTGATCATCCACTTTTGGACTGCCATCTCTATTGGACACATCCGCCTTGGATTCATCAGCATTACTAGGTTTGACAAGTGTAGCACCATTGGGAGAATTACCGCCAGATTTTTTTGCCTTTGTTTTGGATGCACTAGCAGACGGAGTATTCCTAGAAAAGCATTTAAAGTTTCAGTTTATGACTTGAAAATACCAAAAACGGACTCAATTCATTGGAGTATGAAGACTAACCTTTTCAAGGATGAGGCTTTCACTTTTTTGACCAGTTCAAACTCAGTTTCCTGTTCTTTCTTTATCAGTCTGCTCAGATAATGCAAAACAGAAAATGCATAATATCAAACAAAAGATAAGGAATATGGCAATATATGTAACCATCTACGATCACAGACAATAATAAATGGGAGATCCCAACCACAAACATGCTTAATACAAGATTTAGGTTTCCCCTAGCTGACAGCCTACATGGATAAATAAGCATGCACTTATGGACAAATAATTTTTATTGTGCTAAACCAATAACATGAGCAGAAGACTAGCAAATCTACAGACCAACAATGTTGAAAATTGCTAAGAGTCAACAAAAATATACACCTCTGATGGAACAATTTGCCGGGGGAAAAATGTTTAAGAACAGCACTTACATATCAGATGAAGCATCTGGTTTTACCACATCAGTCTCTTGCCCCTGTAAATGTAGCAGGGTGTTATGAAGAAATTACTAAAGTGTATCGAACAAACAAGAAAATTAAATCATAAATGTAGCAAAATGCTCACCCCTTCTAATGAAACACGATCTTCAACCATTTCCCAGCGTTGCCTTTTCAGATTTAATACCTCTTCATCCCCATCGGCATACAAGACCTGTGCAAGAAGCAACGAAAAGGGATTTTTGCTTACTACAAAGATATGAAATAAGGATCAATTAACAAAATGGAAATTACATGGGTAATGTGTCACAAAGACCAATGGCTCCTTCATGGAGCCCCGATTGCAATAAAATGAATGTTAGAACTAGAGCCGTGATAATAGATGGAAAGCCCACAGCTGTTAGGTAAGGCATGAGACTAATAACTTGCATGAGGTTTGGATCTACATAGAGCAGCCAAGTGGCATTCAAAGTCATCTTACCCTGTGCTTCTTTTTGATGTCATTGTAGGAATCAACAACACCTTCATAAAACCTATAGAACAAGAAATGCACATGAGAAACATAAATAGTAGCTTTTGCCACTCTCTTACAGATACTAGGCAGAAACATAGAAAAAGCTAGAGGAAACTCAAAATCAGAGAGCCAATTCTCAAGTTGTCATAAACTAGGCAAAAATCTAATGCAGGAAAGAAGTGATACTCATGTTCTTTTGGCAGCTTTGATAACTTTGGAAACCAACAGTTTGCCAACAGCAAAGAACATGGAAACAATAAGGGACATTGCAGACCCCTTCCATAATCCATCACCAAATATAGGCACTGCATTTGAGTCAATCTCCATGTGATGACTCTTGGCTTCAGTATAGGCAATACTTTCTCTGGGAAGTTAGCACACCTAAAGTTTCAGTTTACCATGTCCAGATACTAGTGCCTTGTCCAAGAACTTTGGTTTAAAGCCCTAATAACATGTCTAAAGAGACCTATGCACCACTGATAGCAAACGTTAGAAAGGCAAAGGGGCATGATTGCTCTTGGGCTGCACGACCTAAAGCAAATATGCAAAGTAGTCAATCAGTCACATTCTCTAAATTGATCATGAGGTGGAGAATTCTAACCAATCATAGAATAAAACCTTATCGAGGTATACAAGAATTGGTGATGAAGAATGTCAATAAACACAACAAACTTATCAAGACCAATAAATGAGTGATAATGTAATCATTGAACTGGATTTCAAGACTATTAGAAAACAAGATATGAAACTAGAAGTGCTGGAGTACTCACGTCTTGTCCAGTGGCCACCAAACCTTTATTTTTCTACCAACCAATTGCTCACCTAGTCCAGGTGTTCTAGAAGCCTGAACCAGAATGATGAACTAAATTAATAACAAAAGTTATATAACATGGGAACAAGCTTAACAAGAGAACACAGAAGGGGAGAAATGCAAACAAAATAATACTATCTGAAGCCAGAATCTTTAAGAAGGTTTTAGAAGCAATCTACAACATTAGCAAGTATGATCAACCAAGAAAACAAACAATCTAAGCAAAAAGTGGAGCAGCTTCCTAGACATCTTGAGCAAAAAACTGAGCTTCAATATACAAATAAGCTTAAACCAAAAACCTCTGCATTGTGATCAAAGAAACAAATGCACTCCTAAATGAATTCAGACATACTTATTTGAGACATTTGAGATTTTAATAACCTACTAAATGGTAAACAACAAATGATTTAAATCTTCAATGCTATTCTTCTGCTCATTGTTAATAATAACTAAGATTGGATGTTTAGCAAAAGAACAGTTTAGCAAAAGAACATAACATATCTTTCTAACAAAACAATGTCAGTATTATTCTTTCATGGTATCTTATCTAGTGTGATTTGGCTGGGCCAAAGTTGAAGTTACATTGAAGGTTATGTAATAACAAAAAATGATTCATCTGGCTTACACCACAAGCCATAACAGGCTACTGTTTTCTGAACTACTTACCATAAAGGCCAACAAATTACAAAAGCCTTATAATTGTAAAGCCAAAACATAACCTAGCATCCTTCGAGAGTTGAGGGACATAGCTTTGGACGAAGTATAAAATTATTATCTTGACATAGCAGTAAATACCAATGGACTTGGCAGTACTATCACATTTTTATCATCACTACTCCAATGAGGGGCTAGGCATATCAGTATCTTGCAGAACCATAACCATGTGGCATACGGTTAATCAGTCCTTAAAACTTAGAAATTCAACCTATATAAATTACAAACGTGGTTATGGTAGTACAAACAATAAATAATTTTAAATGTTAGACTAGGAAAATGGAGATAGCTAATTCTGCATTTATCGGTCTTGTCAGGGCATGCTTTCATGTTTCATATAATCAGTTATAAACTCACCTTAGATCATTAACATTTTTTTTATCCCACAAATCCATTCACCTTTCTATGTGCTCCGAGTTCTAAATGGGGACAACTGGTTAACAGCATTACAAGCAACATTTTCTATAGGGCCATAGACAATGGAAAAACATAGCACAGTCAATCCACCATTAAATTAAGGGAACTGAATAGCATATATACCACCTGACATACGCAATGTTGACAATCAACCAAGACTGTATTTTCACACACCTCATTTATTTCACAAACAAAAGTTGCAGACAAACCCACAGAACCTACTAAGAACACCGCTTAAACTAGATAATCACAGAAGCTAATCAAAAACAACAGTAGTAAGAGTTTTGGAGGAAAAGAAACTCCAAAAAAAAATAGGGAAGGGAAATAGGAAAGAATAAGTCACATACAAGTTTAAATCTATAGGGCAGCAAGAAGAAACAAATCCATACCACTTCCTTTCCAGCAGCATGTTTCCTTTTAACTCCCGTTTTAGGAGTTTCCTCTGCATGATTTCCATGTCTATTTGATGATTTAGCAGCAGCATTAAAAATCATCTTACTCTATACAGTTGATGAATGGAAGATAATGTGAGAACTTGCATCAAAACAAGCAGTTATCCAAAACCAACGTGAAATGGGAATGCATCACAGACCCATGGCCACCAAGAAGTTACAAGTTATATGGCCAAAAAAGAAAGCACTATACCTCTTCCTTGCCAATGGTATGCTTCTTCTTGACACTGGTTTTAGGAGTGTCCTCGGGGCTATTTCTATCTCTATTTGTTGATTTAATGGCAGCTTTAAGATCCATGTTCTTCTATACAGTTAACATGAGAGGAAGGAAACATTAAAACTTATATCACAAGAAGCACTTATCCAAAACCAGAGGGGAATAGGAATGCATTAGTGATCGCCGATCAGATACAAGTTTTACGGCCAAAAGAAATCATTATACCTCTTCCTTTCTGGCCATATGCTTCTTCTTGACATCTATTTTAGGGGTGTCCTCTGAGAAATTTCCATCTCCATTTGATGATTTAACTGCAGCCTTAGCAATCATCTTCTACACAGTTGCCAAGAGACAAAGATAAGGTGAGAACTTATATAACAAGAAGCATTTATCCAAAACCAAAAGGAAATAGGAATGCGTAGCTGATCAACAACAAGTTACAAGTTCTAGGGATATGCATATAGATAGAAACGTATATATTATACCTCTTCCTTCCTGATGGCACGCTTCTTCTTGACTTCTGTTTTAGGGGTGTCTACCGAGAAATTTCTTTCTATATTTGATGATTTAACAGCTGCCTTAGAAATCTTCTTCTTCTACACAATTGACAGGCGTGGAAGATAACATGAGAACGTATATCACAACACATGTATCCAAAACTAAAGGGACATAGGAACACATCAGTGACCCACCAATACGCCAAAAGTTATATAAGTCAAAAATGACAGATTTATACCTCTTCCTTCCTGACAGAAAGCTTCTCCTTGACCTCTGTTTTAGGAGTGTCCTTCGAGAAATTACCAGCTCCAATTGATGATTTAACTACATCCTTAGAGATCTTCTTCTTCTATATATAGTAAATGATGAGAGGGGAAGATAAATAAGAACTCATGCCAACTGTCTATGCTGGCAAACTGTGATTTTTAAAGAATAAACAGTCATCTTTTCATTTCATACCTTAGCACCAGACGCTTCAGTAACACCTGTAGCGGAAATAGCAACAACCAAGCTCCTTTTCTTGCTACCTGCCTGCACGGATGACCTATTATCATTGATGCTCCTTCGCCTTGCCTGTGTAAGTGACAGCTGCCGTGCTTTTACCTTGAAATCACCTGGAAGCTCTCCAACAGAGTGAGTTGTCTCCTCTTTAGCCTTGGACCACTTACATTGTTTAACTTCTGTATCACATCTGTCTTCAGGTTCCTTTCCCAAACTGAAATCCGCAGACAGTGAAGCTTGCTCCTCGACTAGGGTATTTAAATTCGCCAACAGGGAATTAGGATCAACATCCTGATTCATCATGCTCCCTGATTTCTTTACCCGTCCCCTTCTTTGATGAGTTACATCAGGAAGGCCACTTGTTGGTGATGTAAAGATAGGGTCACCCACTTTTTTTCGTCTTGAGTGTAGAACTTCTTGCTTGGAATCTTTGTTTGTATAGAGCAAACAATCAGCTTCCTTATCATGAGACTTTCCACGACCAGGTATTTTGGGAGTTTTTCTTCCACAAATCCAAGAATGATCATAGCCTTCCTCTGGATTCATCAAAGAATTAGGTTTCCGTCCCCTTTTCTTCAGAGCAATCTCTGGCTCAATTTCTAACTTCACAGTCCTCAAAGAGTCCACATCACCAGGTCCAGCATTACATCTTGCATCAAGACATTCAAAATGCTCAACATGAGAACATTGCTCTAATGCTTTTGAGGACTTATCTTTCATGACGGAGTCCTCATTTCCATTACTCATCACTGACTTGGAAATACCATTCACGTCACGGCAAACTTCTCCAAGACAGAGAGACTCTGGTTCTTTAGTTGCCTGAAACAGAAATTTGAATATAAGTTGGATTGTTTAGAGAAATGATACCTCTACAAAATAAAGACTATATCTTCGAGATCAACGTCATTTTCAATTTGCTCTATGGACAATTTTTTTCAAATGCCTGAGGCATGCTAATGCAATTAATCAAAACTTTATAACTAAAATCGTCACTACATTGACAGAGACTGCTCTTACTTCAGGTTTACTCTGCATGTAGTACATAATATGCCAGACTAATTAGCATGCCTTCCAAGTAAATTTGATGGCTAAGCATAATAATCTGTAAGCTACAACAGCGCAACTACAGTAAGATGTAGAAGAAAGGATTTTTTAATAAGAAATTAAAATTATATTTTCAGAAAGAAGATGCATTACAAGGGCCTCATTCACATAGAATATGATTTCAACTTTAAAACAGGGCTCTAACTCGTCAAAAGAGTTGACATGGTATAACAGTATCCTGATCCAAAAGAAATATGGTCAATGGAATAACATTATTGGGAGTGTGTGTCAAAAAATCATGGTACTGAGACAGCTAATCACAACATCAACAAATCAGCTTTGCCAAATAAGACTTTAGCAAATATACATTCGCCGAAATGTTTTGTATCTACAACTTTGAGCTGCCCCCAGTACAAATCTGATGCGGATACAGCAACATACTAAATACATACTTTACAAGTTATGAACAGCGTTGATGCATTTGGGGTGGCATCAGCTGATGCCATTTGCCATTTTATTGGTGAAATTCTCTTCAGTTGACGAGGGTTAAAAATTAAATATGAATAAAACTGTCAAACCAACTTTTGAATACATCCCAAAAAAAGGCTGCAGGAACATGTAAATCCAAAACAGCAGCTTTCCAAGTTTAAGAAGTTTTATATCATAGAGATTGCAGAAAAGTGGGATAGTATTCACAAACTTATTGCAGCCCCCTCATGTACATTATAGATGGACTTGATAAAATACTGTTACATCACACGATTGATAATATATCCTAATTTGACTTCTCAACAGCATAATTGGCCATATTTTATCATCAAACAGAAATTAAGAAAAAAAGTCCATTTAAGCTCCCCCTCAGCCCAAAAAATTCAGCTCGTAGGAACAGGCCCAAACAATACTATCAAATTCTCTAACAGAACCACTTACATTTAAGACGTATAACAAGCCTGAACACAGAGAGAAAGAAAAAAAAAGATAGGAGAGAGATATAGACAAGCGCAATCACATAAGAGATTCAAATATGACCAAGACTCATGGTGAAAATTGGCTTTAATAACATGTTAAGTTACCACTTGACCAAAAAGCTTAAGCTAGCAAGGGCCCAACAAATTGATATTAAGCATTCTAACAAACACTAATACCAGCCGCTACTGATATAAATTAGCTTCAGAAACTTACTAAAGACAAACTTTTACGATTGGAATTCAGTAATGTCAGTGCTAAGTATACTTGCACCCACTCATTGCATGATCTTGAGACACTATATTTACAAAACATGCCAAAAGTAATAGTGATAAATTGATAGTGTGGAGAAACATACCAACTGGTCTTCAGTACCACTCAGATGACCATGCTGGGTGGTGTCATATCTACTTTCAAATATACAGGCAACTATTTCGGCATACTCATCCAAAGCAATGCCCCTAGACTGCACAGCTTCCATGATGTTGTTTTTAAGCTTAGCAGCACAATTAGCGATTACCTTCTCTCCCAGCTTCCAGGAAACAGGAGAAACATCCTGAAAAAATGAAGATATCAGATCAATTACATATCGGAGAACCAATTATTAAGACGACCAAAACAATCACCTGATTCTCCTTTTGAACACTAGCCAAAAGAATACTGAGAAGATCCCAGGAAACATCTTCACTTTCATCTATGACCAAGGTCATAATTGTTTCCATGGATGAAAATACAGCATGAGGATGGCTGGACCTTAGGATTCAGCAAAAAAATGCATTTAATTATGAATCATACAGAAAAGATAGTTATACTACAAAATGAAACAGCGCATCAACTTCTCAGCTATTGCTACGGTAAAATGAGGGGAGAAGAATATTTCATTTTACTGCATGAATATGTTGACATCATAACAAACAATTTCAGTGGTGCCAAATGCCTCTCTGAACAACAAGTTCAGTTGCAGATGGACACTTTAACCACCAATTTATGATGATCTAACACATTAGTGCACTTGGTGATAATCAAATCACTTATCTCAAATGTACTTGAGGAGAACTAAAGAAACTCAAGTTTCCCTGGCACACATACTACAGAACCATTTTCACTGCATTTGAACTTTGCGTAATGTGTCACTTTCTAATTGCAAAGACAAGATGTCATCATAAAATTAAAGATGGCTTCTTGAGACTTTGTTTCTTTTATGAATAAATGGCAGTTAATCGATTTCAAAGAATTTTGCATAAAAAGAAAAGATAATATTTTAATATGGCAGTGCTCAATGCAACAATTCTTTTATCCATGATGATCATTAAACAACTCAAAAAAGAATACAACCCTAAACACAGATTCCAGCCACTAGAGCAGCATGTCTAACATGTCAACAGCAGCCAAATATCTATGAACATGGACAAGTATTCATCCTCCATTAACTGCTTTCCAAGTTTCAGATATCTTGCCTGAATAAAGAATGAAAAGAATATTGATGTGTCAAATAACCAAAATCCTTCCACGCCCAACTGCCATGGATCAAAATTCATTCATTCATTCTCCAATGATGAGAGATAGCTCACAGACTTGAAATCTTTGATGTGACAACAAGCAAAAACAACCATTCATCTAATCATATATCTAGCCTTGATATTCAACAGCTGGGTGGGCTAAAAAGTCAATATGATGTAAAAAGCAGCTCAATGAGCACAAATTCAAACACTTCAATCACACCTGACTAGAGCACTTGCTAAAGCTTAAATGGAATAGTTGGGTCTTTAACTGCTAGTTTAAGATTATCTGACAGAGGTTAACATACTAGCAAAGCAAAGACTGACAAAGCAAACTTATATTCCAAATCCTCGTCGTATTAATTCAATATAGGAAGTTGTTTTTGTTGTTTGTGGTTGCCCCCACATTCCAAAATCAAGTCTTGTGATATAATAATTGCACATTCCAGTCAAGCTTAGACTTCCATGTGATGGGATTATCTTACAGGAGTCGATAGAAATTGACACAGTTTCAAGCGTTGAGACAAAAATATATATGCCAGAGCACAATAAGAAAATGCAGTAAACACAATTGATAAGGAACCTACCTTATAACTTTTAGGAAGTGTCGAAACATCTCAATGATCAATGTGTCACACTCAAGGTCCAACATTAGGACGCATGACCTAACTTTAGCAACAGTGTCAAGAATGGAAACTGCCTTTGTATAACACCAACCAGATGCATCAGACAATTTTTCAAAAGCTACTACCGTCAGCTGAAAGATTTCCTGTGCACCAGATTGGAAAACAGACAACATAAGAGTCCCAGAAAACATAAATCTGACTGCACACTTTAAAGAAGCTCCTCGCATCACAAATTACAATAAATTCCCATGCTCTCAAAGATATGAAAACTGATCTGAATTGTACTGAGCACCTTCATAAGTTCATCATTGTAGGGAGCCTCTGGCGCTGTTATTCTGGTAATCTCACTGATGCAAGATGCTACTGACAACTGCACATTTGTGTCTGGGTGTCTCAAGAGTTCATTTGCAATTAATGCCTTCATTGCTGGTAGAAGTGCATCTTGCAATGATCTAGATGGTGCTTGTTCCACATTTGAAAGCAAGTGCTCAACTTTCTAAAAAACAGAATAAAGAAAAATGGAATGATTCCATTGTTTTACTAAAAAGAAGAAAAAGAATGGAGCAGTACACTAATGGCAAGAAAGAGAGTAATGATTGCAAAACAATAAAGCATCAACCTACAAGTAGGAAGACACATAGAAGTAACAACAAAGATAAACTAAAAGAAAATTAACAATAAGCTGAGAAAGTACAAAACACAAAATTAACAACAAGCTGAGAAAGTACAAAACACATTTTCAAATTTTAAGTTAAAACTAGAATTAGAGTTGGGAACGTTTCAAGTATTGAGACATTAAAAGTAAATTTGATTGAACCAGGTATTCTTATGTGACTGATTCCAGAAGGAAGCTTCCAACCATACATAAAACAGTAGCAGTATGCATCACGTTAAGAATCACCAGTTAAAAAAAACACTAAAAGCTTATTCAAAGCACAATCATAATTTCTTAACATTTTATCAATCATCAAACAGACATACATCTACCAATGGAAGTACCACAAACTAGTAAATACCAACTAAAAAAATTAGAAGGCAAGTGAAACAAAAAATTATCAACATGTCAAAATAGCAGCACGTAGGCTACATAAGCATATTTGATATACCTAACATCACTGCCATCAACAAAATAATGCAAAATGAAAGCCCCAAATAATAATAACAATCATCATCTTTTGACAATCACTATGCTCACCCTACAGATACTAACCGGAAAAAGCATCTATTATCGCTTAACACGCAAACGAGTAACTCTCATGAACTTATTATAACAAGAAGACAAACCCTTAATATCCACAACAATTCAACCCATTTCGAATTATTGCTCCTAATTTCACATTCCATTGAACACAGTAAGCAAACAACGACCACCAAGAAAATCACAACTTGATGTCAACATTAGTGATCAACAACAAGAAGCCCAAAATTTTCAATTCCAAAAAGACAGACATTTACAAATAAACACAAAAAGAGAGGGTAAAGAACAAAACCAAAAGGTGGAGTGCTTACATCAAGAACAGTAATAACTTCATCAACAGAAGATGGTGGACTAAGAAGCATGTTCCCAGCCTCCTTAAGCTGCTCCTCAAGCTCAATCTCTCTCCTCGAAGAACCCATTTTTCACTGTCTTCACTTAAAACGCAAAACCCTAAAAGCAAACACTATAACAAGACTATCATCAAGCCATTCTTCACCTTGCAAAACGTAAAGCACGGTTTTTTAACCAAAACCCACAAAGAACTAACTCATTAATAGCTATCAAACACGATCAAATAGCCAAGGTTGTTTTCTTGCTTCTACTCAAAAACACACACTCCTAAAGCAAAGCGCTGAACATGCAAGCAAGCACGACCATAACCATATACCCCCATTTCGGATTCTGCTCACTTTATTCATTTTGCCTTGTTACAGGTGCCTTTCACATCCGTTACTCCACTCTTTTTCTCATTTTTTTCCTTTTTTATTTTGTTTTATTTTTTACTCATCGTTTTCTATTTTTCATCTCCAGCTCTTAAAACCAATTATGTTAGCTTTTACACTCTCATTGGCTTTTAGCATTTCATTTTATTTCGCTTTAACACGCTTGTACATTCTGATTCTGAATATTAATAAATAACAGATAATAATGGTATTTTTTGGTAATTCACCACGGAAATGGTGCAACAATTTCACTCAAGGCTGCTGTCTAGCCACACCTTTTTAGCTTGTCGTGGATATAATTGTTGTAGAATACTACTTGTAATATTCACCAAAGAATTTCTCTGAGAACTCAATTTGCAGGTGAAATTTCTGTGCCACACTACTTGCAAAAACTCAACTCCCCAATGTTAGCATCCAAATACTGCATATCAATCTAAATGTTTTATATTTGACAGTTTAAGATTTTTTGAGATATCTTGACAAATTAGATGGCTGAGAATAGATTTATGCAGTCCACATTTCAGATTGTTAATAGCTATGTAGTAGTGCAAGGAAAAATATATGAAAATGATGTTCAATTGCAATTGAGAGCAACAAAGTACTAAAACACAATAATAGCAAAACAAAACACTCAATAATGTCCTTTAAGTGCAACAACCAAAAACCACACTAGTCTCTGTAAAGTTGAATTATGACTCCGTCAAAACGGACTCATCACTACTCAGTGAGACTTGATGTGCTGCTGAACAACATTAAGACCATCACTTTCCTCGCCAAAGTCCTGGAAATAGATGGGCAAAATGAAAATCTGGCTAAATTAACAACCCAATGAAATAATAAGGTAACAGCTAACATACATCCACTGAATAATACATAATCCAGCAATGAAAATGTATTTTAAAACAAGTTCTGCAATAATAAGCATGGAAGGGTATATCTGTATTGAAAGTGTATTTTATAATACATTCTGTATAATATGTAACGGATGTTGTTACCTTCACAACAACACAGGAACAACCAACAACCTTCCTGGCCTTTCCCTCTGAATCAATCTTGCACAACTGCACACAAAAACGATATTCAATTGTCAGCCCTAAGTTACTAAGATTTAGTTACTATACCAAAAATAGGCAACTACACAACAAATATCAGTTGCAATAATGACAACTTCAGGTTTGAACAAAGACTGTATCAAAAAGATAGGGAGTATTCAGCAGAACCAACAATGAAATTATCACAGGTGATGCAATATCAAAAACACATAAGGGCAATACATAAGACTTACACCAGCCCATTCACCAAGGGTCTTAGCACTGGGAACTGTCAGCAAACTGACATTATGGTCAGCACAAAGGGCCTTTACTAATTTGATATAGTCAGGCTGGTTGCAGTCCTCTGCAAAGACACAGAGCTGAGCTGCATGCTTTTCAATAACTTTTGCACCTTCATGAAGGCCCCGGGCAAGCCCACCATGAGCAAGAGATTTTCTCAAAACAATCTGTAATGCTGTCATGAGATCCATTACCTCACCAAGTGGAGCAGCTGTCTCGGCTGGAGGGGCAACTTCTTCACTGCAAGGAGTGAAATTGAAATCAGACAAGTAATCATACTTCAACAATATTGAAATGCAAGTGAAGTCTCCTTTTTACCCCATACAACAAAAAATAAATAAATAGAAGCAGCAATGCATATTTTTTCAAGTTCCTAGTGCATAATACTAGCAAGAAAAAACTTAAATTTCTGATTTTGCTTTTTGGATTGTTTTGCGGTTTTCATGGAACTACTACTTAATAGAACTTTAGGCCGTCACAATATTGCACACAGCATTTTATCAAAAGTACAAACCATGTTAACTTACGACATTCCAGACATAATCTAACTTGTCAGACATGCATCTGTGCAAATAATTTGGAACAAAATCAAAACATCATTTTTTTCATGAATTCAGAACAACAATTTCCACCGCCTTAATTTCTTTCTCATATAATGAGAAACCAATAAATCAACAAATCATTCTATGACCTAAGAAACGCCACCTATAAAATTAGTAAACTACCCTATAACACATTGAAAAGCTGAAAAAGATTTATCAATTTAGTTAGAAAAGAAATATTAATTTCCAACACACTCAAACAAAACAATAACCAAAAGACATAAAAAACTAAATAATATGACATATGAAATGCTTCCAGATAAAAATACACTAGAATATACTCTTTTACCCAAGATATAAAAAAAACCACAAAATCGGATACAAAATGACAGCAACTCTGCACAGAAATCGTGAAGGATACAATTGAAGAATAATAGTTTAAACACGACAAAACCATGATGAAAAGAAAACCAAATAATTCCACATAGCAAAACCCAGAGATTATATGCAATATTAAGTAGTCATAAATCAACACGAGAACACTTACCCTGACATTTTTGCTTCGTATGTTTTTACTTATTGTTTCTGAAAAAAAAACCCACAAGAAATCAGATCCTGCAAAACAATTATGATAAAAAAAAATAGAACTAAAACGAAAAAGACACGAACTAATGCAAACGCAACCTGTGAAGAGAGAGACGCAAAGGAGCGCGGACGAAAGACCTTGAATAGAGAGCGAGTGACTGCAGAGGGTAAAGAAGAGAGGACGGAGAGAGAATTTATATAAAGGTGAACTAAAACCCTAGTTGCTTCTAATTATATTTATTTGCCTTCGAATCCCTATATTGTTATTTTTTTATATCTAATAGGTCCCAATTCTTATTGAATTTTCCAAATTATCTTTTATAAAATAGTACATGAGTAATTAAGTAAATTGCGAAGGGCATATCAATCATTAGCTAATAAATAGGGACCTATTTGGTAGAAATAGACATATTATGTCTTTATTAATAAAAAACAAAGAAATTTAGAAACTTTAAATTATTAGTGCTCAGTCTTTTACTATTAGTTTCCAAACAAATCCAATCCAAACTCAAATATTGTTATTCATGAACAATATTTGAGTTTGGATTGGGTTTGCATTTAAACACCATAAAGAGGAAATCCACTTTTTCGGATTAAAATAGTTCATTTTTTAGACTTATTCATGTTTATAATTCGAGTTCAATTTTTAATATTTAAAAATTAACATTTTAACCTTTAAATTAAAATATCTTAACTTTTATAATTTTCTCTTTCGAAAAATTGAAACATCGATGAAGATATAGATTTTGTTAAGGGAAATTAGTGTAAAAGAAGTCTCCTCGACAATACTCATCTCTTCCCTTGTAAGTTTTATTGTAAAATATCACTTCTGCATTAATATCTTTTTATAAATTTTGTTGAGAAATATAGTTTTTATATCAATATCTTTTTTACGAACTTAGCTTTCTCTCGAACCTTTTCAATTTTAGAAACGAATTAAAACACAATGACATTTTTGTGTTAATTATGGTGTTTTTGACCTCAAATATAAAAAGATTAAAAATTCAGATTACAAATATAAATAAATTTAAAATTTGGGTTATCTATCTCAAAAACTTGAGATTTTTTAATTATTGGGCCAGTGATCCATCACAAAGTAAATACATTAGGCACAAAAAATAACTAATTTAGGTTTATTTTTTATTCTCATCTTGCCCCGCTTGCAACAAGTTATTAATTAAATCTTTTTTTAATTTAAAATTAAAATAAATATAATTTCAAAAAGGCTTGATATATATATATATATAATAAAAAAATATAAAATTATTTATATCTTAATTTAAAATTTATTAATTTGTATTTTTTATATATAAAATTTAAATAAATATTATTCACGAAAAATTTGATAAACTTATAAGATATTGTACTATTTATGAGTGGTATTTTTTTTTAAATTATTCAAATATTGCACGAGAATTCTACTAGAACCGATAATAAAATAAAAAAATTAATTAATTATATAATTTTTTTATTTTTTGATAAATATTAAATAATTAAATTTAAAAATAAATTATAAAATAATACAATACAGTAAGTAGCATTAAAAGTACTATAATTAACAAAAATATTTCATTCCTTATTTCACTTATATTAATATTTTAATTAAATTTTATAATTTAATTGTATAAATTTTATAATTATTAATTAAATATACAGTTTTGTGGTTAATTTTCTCTATTAAAAATCATAACGGACGTTTTATTTTCTGCCGTTAGAATCTAGGCGGTAAACTAACGGACGTTCCCGCAAAACTTTGGCGCGCAATTTTTCTCCCTTTTCTTCCTTAACCGTACAGAATTCTGCACTCACACTCTACTATCTTTCGCCTGCCGTGTCTCGATCAGTTGCCGGACTACTCGCAGTTCGCTGCCTTTCAGCTGGTAACTTGTCGTATATCTGTCAGTTATCCTTTTCGCTGTTGATTTGTTGTGCTTTTCGGGTTATGGTGACCAGGAATTTACCCTGACTTGGCCCGGAAATTTGTAATTAGAATTATATTTCACACGGAGCATTCTTGTATCGTGTACACAGACGAGGTTCCAAAGATTTCGGGCTATGGCCATTCCGCTAGCTAACTCGAGTCTCTGCTCCAAAACTTCTCACTTTCTTCGGAGCAATAGCCTTAAACGCTTCCCCTTTTGCGTACCTTTCTCTTCAGTTTCAATCCTAGCAGTTATAAGGAAATGGAGACCACCTGTTGCTTCAGTACTGGAGGCTTCAGTACTGGAGCTTGGTGGAGTCAAAATTGCGAAAGATGGTATATTCTTAAACTCTTTACTTATTTCGTAATTTTCAAGTGCTTGCGATGATTCTTGTTTCCAGTTTTTATTTTAGTGTTGATTTTTTGAGGTCATATTTGTAATTGAAGTGTTGTGAATTTTAATAGTAATGTATAAATTGGTATGGGTAGGCAATTGCTAAGCATGAGATACCAAGTAAAATGGATGTTTACTGAACACTTCAGGAGTCGTGCTTTTGAAATTACGAAGAAGCACGAGAGCTAGACGTATATGCTGATTCTCATTTGGTGTTCTCCAAATTGAAAATGGAGAAATGCAGTTTTTAATTACATTGATCGGTTTGACGGTGGTTTTGTAGATGTGAGGGATGACCCTACAAACAATGTACCGGTTTCAATATTTGGGAAATTGGGAATGCAACTGCATGGGAGGAACGGATTTTGAAGAATGCTATATACGAGTATTTTGATACTAATGGAAACAAGTTTGATGATCTATGTCCAATCGTGTCTGTAAAACAGGCATGTCTTTGAATTTTTAACATGTTAAAAGGAGGACATTGAGATATATTGTTTCCTCTCTCTAATTTTGCTCGTGCATTTGTTCGTTCACGCTACTCTTTGCTTAACATTTTGCTTCATTTTTTTGCTTTGTGGCTCTACTTCTTGTCATTTTTGACGCTTACTGAGTAAAGTGTTGCCAATTAATGTTGAGATATTGCGAAGATTGTGAATGCATGTAGAATCTTTTGTGCATTCTGTGATGGTAGATCAACTTCTTGCAGAACTTTGATGATATGTTGGTTCCTGCTGATCATTTAAGCAGCAGCTACAATGATACATACTATATTGATTCACAAACTGTTTTCAGATGCCATGCAAGTGCATATCAAGCTGAGCTTTTGAGGGAACATTCTCATTTTTTGTAACCGGAGATGTTTACCGTAGAGATTCCATTGACTCAACTCATTACCCTGTATTCCATCAGGTTTCTTACCTTCCACCTCTCAATCACTGATTTATTCAAGTAGCTCTTTAGAAAATGTGTCCTTTTTCTATAATAAATTTGTTGTCTTTGTACAGATGGAGGCGGTTTCTGTTTTTTCTCCAGACAATTGGGAGGCATCTGGCCTGGATTCCACAGAGTACGCTGCTAATAATCTTAAGAAATGTTTGGAGGGTCTGGGAGGTCACTTGTTTGGTAAAGCATCCTCAAATTTTTATAGAGTGCATCCCAAGAACTCAAGTTATAGGATGAGAAATTGGGAAAAATGAATTTATAATGGTTTTTACAGAGAATTATGGAAAATTTGCAGTTCTCAAAATGTCTATTAAAAATATTTCACATATTTCAGTCATTGACTGGTTTTTGTTGTCTTTGGCTTTTGTTATTTTCTTTTTTTTTATGCTAATTGTTGAATCTATTAAGCTCAATCTGTTTAACGTTTCAGGTGCTGCAGAAATGTGATGGGCTGATGCATATTTCCCATATAGTGATCCATCATATGAATTTGAGATATATTTTAAGGTACTTAGTTGATTGTCACTATGTAATAAAATCTTGGCTATTTGATCTTTCTACTCAAGACAAATCATCTACTCTTGGATCATCCATTGAACAAATTTAGGAAAATGAAACCAATTTGCAGGCAACAAATTTTCCTTTTCACTCGATTAAACCCTGTTGGCAAGGATTTTGGCTGGCGCATGTTTAGGATTTGTTTCGATAGAATACTTCCCATTGAATACTTGGTTTCAATTTCATTGTGCCCGATCACTGTTCAAACATAGCTGTAAGCAATTTGATGGGGGTATTGCTACTTCAATGATCAAGAAAATGTGGTGGCATCAACTGGTTAGGAATTTTATTCTAACTGGCTATGCTTTTTATGAGAAAAGCCAAAGGCTTTTATCAAATAATTGTGTGCATCTTCTTCTTAATGAATTCATTTGTTTAACAGTACCAATTCTTCATTTTAGACTGAATTGCTTGTTTATTCTGTGGAAAGGACTTAACTGTCTATAACGTGGATACTGGGAAATTTTTCTACTAATAGAAAAAAGCAATTTGAGAATTTATCTACTTCATAGAGGAAGTCATTAGTGGCATTAGATATCATTGTTTTTCATGTTTGTCTTGATACCCCCAGGATTTATGTTCAATTTTCTTTGTCTAACTTGCTTTGTACTTGAAGCTTATAATAGTTAACACTGCCTGTATTATCTAATTTTAATTCTGATTCTGTTGGCTAAATCAAACTTTGAAGGTTATATGATTTACTTCATTTTTTACTTTCCATAGCTATGCCTGCTTTAATATGCTTCAATTTGAAATACTTCTGATGAATTTTCTGCAAAATAATGCAGTCACCTGATATTTAACATCAATAGTTACCAAATTTGGAATTACTTCATCTGGTGCGTTTGCCAGTGCATGTGACTCACCAAAATGTAATGTGTCAGGAGAAATGGTTGGAGGTCTTGGGCTGTGGGGTTGTTGAGCAAGAAATATGGAAGAGATGTGGTAAACTGAATAATGTTGGCTGGGCTTTTGGTCTTGGACTGGAGCAGCTAGCAATGGATTTATTTGACATTCCAGATATTCATCTTTTTGGGTCAACTGGTGAGCAGTTTACCTCTCAGGCAGCTCTTGAATGGATTTTATTGTTTTTTGCTTTTTGTTCCCTTACTGTTTATTGTTTTCTTGTCATCTTATGCTTTCCAGATGTTTTAATAAAGGTAGATATTGTTGTTTTACCTTATTTAGAGCTAGTTATGCAGTTTTCTGTGGGCCAACTGGGGGTCAAATTCTAGCCATTCTCGAAGGTCCAATTATGTTTTTCTTGTGTGAATATACTTAGTTTCTTTTTACATAAAAGATTTTTTGTTCTCAATTTTTTTTTCATGGAAGACACCAGGATTAATGATTTTGATTTTGGTGTATTTTCAGCTTCAATATCTCAAAATTCAAAAGTTTCAGGATGCTTCTTCTTTACCCATTATCATTGCTCATTGGGACTTTGTTTAGCTTGAATTTGGCAATTTTTGTTTCTTGTCAAAGTAAAAGTGGTATACATATATATATGTGTGTGTGTGTTTTGAGGATGCTACTTCTTTACCCATTGTTGTTGGTCATCGGGATGTTGTTTGGCTTGAATTTGACATTTTTTTTTGTTTCTTGTCAATGTAAAAGTGGTATATATGGATGTGTGTGTGGGTGTGTTCATTAAAATGGGTAATTGTTTGATGTGAATCTTGGGAAGTTTGTGTCATACTTTTGGAAAAACATTATTGATGTTTCAGGAGTTTGTTTCTTTTTGTCGTAACCAAAGCTTTGTCCTTGAGTTGTTGGCTTCAGGGATTTAGTTATTTAGATACTGTTAATTATGTGCCTAATCTGTTACGGTAGGAAGTGAGCACTTCCTGAGAAGCTGAATTATCATTTGCAGTTTCCTCCTTGTTAAATGATATGAGTTTTTGGATCAACGAATCTTTCACCTGAAACAATTTATGTGAAGTTGTCAGAGTGGTTGCTGGTGATCTTGTTGATGAGGTAAATCTTTCTGCAAGATAACTCTTCGTTTCTCCCACAGATATATAAACTTAATTATGGTATTTTTGCTAAACTATGGAGCCCTTTTATCTATGTGGATAAAACAAACTTAAGCATATAATTTATCAAAAGGAGGAGATGGAGCTTAACAGGAAAAGAAAGACTGCCGGATTTTTTTTTGGTTGCCTATGTGCTGTTCCCAGATAACTGCCTATTGTTTGCAAATCTGAACTGACACAAATTGAAATAAAAAAACAAAACTTTTCTTCATTTATATTTGATAAAGAGAAGAAGAATGTATACTTGAATTAATTGTGTACAATCGTATATTCTTGCTTAATCAATATTTCAAAATAGCTAGATTCTTTTCTTTGGCTTCGCCGCAGCCATTGATACGTTGCTTCCTTTGTTGTTGCCTCTATTCTCCACTTTCTATTTATTTATATATAGCAAGCAATGTTACTTGCAAATACTGCTTTTTGTCATTTTGCCTTGAAGCTTAACAAATATTTGAAGAAGCTGCAGCAAGCCATCCTGCAATCAGTTTGTCAAGGCAAGATATCTTTTCTTTTTTAAATTATATTCCACAATTTCATATTCTTTTAATTATACAAATTTTAATTTTTACCCAAAATTTAATCACTAAATAATATTTTAGCGGTATTTATTATTTTCTTTATATATATATATATTTGTTTGTGCGTGTGAAAGTATATGGTTAGTTTTTAGCTTTTTCATTTGTCTACAATATTTATGGTTTATTTTAGTGAATTGAAATGGTAGATATATTCATTGCTGCTTACAAAAAGAAACCATGTCATTAAAATTTATGTGATCAATATTATATTTGATTAGGCTACTGAAATTTACATATAATGTGTACAAATGAAAGCTTCCAAAATGAATTTCTCTTGATTTTTTTTTCTGAAAAGAGTTTACAACAAAGAACAAAAGATCAATTAATGCATTGCCCCAAATGAAACCTCTTATAATTTCAATCATTATCAGCCCAAACACCTTAAGGAAGTTTCCTAGTTGTGAGATCTTATTACCCATCATCTAACCAAGGGTTGGGGTATTCGATTTGGATTTGCTTTGCTTCAAAACTCAAAACCAATTCAATATTGTCAATTTTTGTTTGGACTAAACCGATCAAAACCGATAATAGGAGACAAATTGAATCAATCTAAATTGACATTGGGTAGATTGGATTGACTTAGTTTGTTAGTTTGGGTCTAAGCACAAAATATTAATTTAACTGTAAGAAGGCCTAAGTTTAATTTTCAATGTTATCAGTTATAAACCCTAAAATCAAAAAATTACTTTATGAAATTTTGATATTGATTAAATTTAATTGAGCAATATCTTGATTGATTAAAATAATAAAAATAAAATATAAAATAAACGTTTTAAAATAATTGGATTGGTTAGGTTTTTCAATTTGGAAATAGTTTGGATCAATTTGGAAAATCATTGGTTTGAAGAAAATCAAACTCCAAATCAAAAATTGAACAAATACTTGATGGTTTTATTTTTTAAAAATTAATATTTTTTTTCTAACCGATGCAGATCATTGATTTGGTTTGGTTCAAAAATGCTCAACCATTCTCCATCTCATAGATATCTTACATCTTTTAACATAAAGCTTAAAATATAAAATGGTAAACTTTAAAAGATTAAAATAAAACTTAAAACAGCCAATGTATAAAATAAAATAAGAAATGCAAAAATTGAAATGATTAACATAAAGTTTGAAAAACATAATATAAAAAACTTGAAACTCAAATGTAAATCTTGAAATGATTAACATAAAATGTGAAAATTTTGAATGTATCTTACATCCAATCTATTGTGGTCAAACTCAGGTTTTAAGGGTCTTTTTTGTCGGAAATTATGTTAAATTGTTTAGAAATATTTTCAATTTTTTTTTAAAAAGATTTATTTATAAGTTTATATTTTCAAAAATGTTCTTATTCTATTTTACATATTTTACCTTACCTTTATTATAACAATTTTTTATTAAATACTTATAAGATAGGCTAAATGACAATTTAACTCTTAAAATTTAATAACATCGTCAATGGACCCCCAAGAGTGAAAGAAGTGACACTTAAACTCTTTGTTTATGTCAAATTAAATCTTGAGTTAAATTGATCATTTTATTGCCCAATATACCTTTGATTGTTGTGTAAGAATGTTAGAATGAATAAAATATTCATATGAAAAATATAATTTTCATTTATTATATTCTTTAAATAACTATTTATGAATAAAAAATATGTTTTAGAAGATTATTTGATAGATTCTTTTTTCATACAGCATTTTTAGTCGTTCTTTAAAAAATATTTTTTTTATTTAAAATTACCTATTTTAAATATACACTTAAAAAAATACATTTTATGACTAAAAATATATTACAAATATATTCCAAAACATTATTTGAGAAACCATTTTTTTAATAAAGTAGTATTATTGTTCTTCAATAATATTTTTATTTGTAAATACTTTTCTTTAAAGTTGCATTTTAAGGCTAAACATATTTATTTAAAATGAATTTTTAAGAAATTAGTTTGTCGGGGCTTTTTTCATAATGTAATTTTAATTGTTCTTATAATTATTTTTATTTATATATACTTTTTAACAAATACATTTTTTTCATTGCATGTTTGTTTGAAAGAAAATTGAAAATATGAACAAAAGTAATTTATAGTTTTATTTGAAGTATATCTATAAAGCAGGATTTTAAAAGACATTATAGAATGATAAAAAAAATTAATTAAGTGTATGTTTAAAAATTTATTTTCATAAAATAATTTCTATTATTTTTTACAAATATATATATTTTTAAAAAAGTACTTATCATAAAAATATTTTCAAACATATCCCTCAAGACAATATATTCTTCAAGCACATTCATGGGTATAATAGATAATGCGATCATAAAATTAGGAGTCTTATGTATCACTTTGCTCATGGAAATCATATATGTAACATTTTCATAAAACTTTAGTTGTCAAACTATTGTTTATCCATGCATATAAGCTCTTTTTTTAAAAAGCACTTTTAGGAAAAATCTATTTCAAGAAATCACTTATTAAAAATGCTAAATTTTTGCGCGCACACACACACTTATAGAAAGAGAAGCATAAATTTTGGGCTTTTCTCAAATTTTTTCTTTTGATTTTTTGTTTTTAAAATAGTTTTATTTATTTATTTATTTTTATGTATTTGATATTTACTTTAAAAAACTTTTCTACAAACAAATAAGATCATTATCAATACATATAGATACTAATTAATTTGATTCACGTGATAAAAATAAGAGTGTTATTATAGAGAAACTAAACATGGTAGCCTTATCTAGGTGATTAAACGACTCTAATTACACTCACAAAACATAATTCTTTAAGTGTGCCCAATATTATTATCTCTAATTACATCAAAATTCTTATTTATAATAAAAAATAATTGCTCACTTGTAGTAGTAACACATGTTCCTTGTATACATTTTATTTGTTCTAGAAATTTCGTGACCACATTTCAGATCAAGATTAATAATGGGAAAAATAAATTGCACCACACAAAAAGTAAACTTAGTGTTTAATACAATTTTACAAGAGTACAAATACCAATAATTTAGCACTTCACACTAATACCCTAATAAAGCTATCATAGTATTTAAATCAAATATCATAGGCATTTAAACCATTCTCCTCTTATATCTGTAAATAACACACTTTTTTTAACCTCGAGTCTTTTCCTCTCTCATATTTTAGAATTGATTTTTAATCCTTTAGACAGTGATTGATATCATATTTTTGTGGTAATAGTGTTTTCATTTGCTGTAAAAATTGAACTTTGACAAAAATAAATCCAACAAGAAATTAATAATAATAATTATTACATTAAAAAATTTCTAAAATTAGGATACATAATCATAATGAAAAAAAAACGGATATACAACAGTATTATTCTTAAAGTAAGCTAAGTTTTAAAATAGAGATCATCTTTTATTTGTAAATTTAGCGCTAAATCTCGCAATTTCCTTTCATTTTAATAATTAACACTTTGTAGAACATGCTTACCAATGGAGTTTATAGGAAAAATCCTGGAAATTTTAAAGTGTGCAAGACGCTCCACTGTGCAAATATTTTCGATATCACAGAAAGCTTGATGAAAACATGGAAAATCTTAGAGATATATTGCAGGAGTTAAATAGCCAAAAGGATGACATAGAAGAAACATTGAAGGCACGGTGTGAATCTTGGGAAAAAAACCAAAGAGCGACGTGAGTTATTGCTTGCAAAGCATGCAAAAGATCAAGAATGAAACAGAAGATATAGAGAAAGAAGTTAATAAGTGAAGATATTTGTCACGTGCACATATGGGAAAACTTGCGGTGGAGAAGGTTGAGAAAGTGAAAGAATATCATCAAAAGTGTCGTTCTTTTGCTAGCTTGGTGATTTATGTACCTCCACCAGGCGGGTTGTTATTGCCAACAGAGACATTAGCAGGTGAAAGAAATAGGGAAATGGTGGAAGAAATTTGGGTGCATTAGATGAGTGATAAGGTCAAAAAAATTGTAGTTTATGGAATGGGGGGTGTGGGTAAAACAACTATTATGACACATTAGCAACAAGCTTCAAAAAGAACCTATAAGTTCAGTCATGATTTGGGTGACAGCTTCTGCAACACTTGATTATGGAATGGGGGGTGTGGGTAAATCAACTATTATGAGACATTAGGAACAAGCTTCAAAAAGAAACCAATAAGCTCAGTCATGTGATTTGGGTGCAGCCTCTGCAACACTTGATCTTATTAAATTACAAAACAATAGTGCAATTTCTCTGAATTACCAAAATCTTTTTCAAGATGAAGATAAAACAAAACGTGCTGGGAGATTAACGAAAATGTTGGAAGGAAAAAAAAATATTTCTGTTGATACTTAAAAATGTGTAGGAATCCTTGAGCCTTCTAAAGATAATGGATGCAAACCTGTGATAACAACATGCTCATGTGATAACAACAAAGTTAAAGTGCAGCCTCTCTCAAATGAGGAGGCATTGAATTTATTTTTAGATAAAGGGGGATGTGGCATTCTGGAAGTTCCAACTTTGAAACAAATTATAGAGTCAGTTGTTGGGCAGTGTGCTGGTTTACCCCTCGAAATTGTCACTGTGGCTGGTTGCAATAGAGATGTAGATACAGTTCATGAATGGACAAATGCTCTCAATGAATTGTTTGGCCATGCAAGAAGTGGCACAGGCATGGAAGCTGATGTGTTTGGGCTATCAGAACTTAGTTGCGGTCACTTAGGATGAACATTTTCAACATTGTTTCTTATACCATGCATTGTACCTTGAAGACTTTGAAATCCCAAAGGATAAGCTGATAGGTTATTGGATTGCTGAAGGATTTTTGATAAAATGAATAATCTCCAAGCAAAATATGACACAGGCTACACCAAATTGTCAAACTCTTTACACTGGCATTTAAGACTTGCCGAATTTTGTCATTGACTTGATTAATCTTAGATCATTGTTGCTTGGATATTGTCGAAAGTTACAAACAGTTCCTTCTTTAGCAAAGCTATCAGCGCTTCAGAATTTGGACATTGAAGCTACAAAGATTCATGAAGTCCCTCAAGGTTTGGGAATGTTGGGAAACCTTAATTATCTTAAATCTTAATTCCATGTGGGTAAAAAAGTTACAGGCTGGTATATTAAAAAAGCTACATCGTCTCTATAAAATGGGAGTTTACTGGGGTTTGGAAACTTTTTGAGAAACAGTGGAAGAGGCAGCTGAATTGAGTAATCAACTGGATACTTTCAAACGATATCTTTGTAAGCTGGCAGACTTCAACATATATGCCAAAACCTTTGATAGTGGAGGACCTAAAAGTTATTGTCTTGTATTGGAGTCAAAGATGAGTGTGGCAGTTCTATATATTTTTTCTTGGATCAATTACTATTTTCCAAATGATTCCCACAATCAATTTCACCCTGGTTGGCAAGAGAAAATGGATAAAATGGTAAGCTAATTGAAATACAGAATCTGTGAAAGAGAAGGTTCCATTGTGCTTTCAAAATATTTTCAGTATCTACACAAGAGATAAATCAGTGATCTTAGAAGTTTGAACCTTATATTTCCAAGGGATCAAGAAGGAATGAATTACAGGTATCCATCTCTCAAAGTTATTTAGACAGTTGGTTGTCATGATTTAAATAATCTGTTTTCACCCGAGTTACTATCAGCCCTGGAAATAATTGAAGGTTATAAAATTAAGGAGTTAATAGCATGCAATGTTGATGAAGAAGAAAAGGAAAAACAAACTAGGAAGAAATACCATAACATTCACTCTTCCTAGATTGAAAATATTAAGGTTATCAAGACTGCCAACATTGAAAAGCATTTGCAGTAATAGTGGAGTAATGGTTAGTAATTCTCCGCAAGAAATTGATATATTAGGCTGTCCTAAACTTAGGCAGCTCTCTCTTTCTCTTCCTCTGCTTGATAACCGGGAACCGTCCCCATTTCAAGCAGCTCAATACTTATGAGCAGAGAAGTTTGGGAATCATTGGAGTGGGATCAAGTTCAAGATTCAATTTGGTCCATAAGTGCTCACCCATGGACCATCTATCTATTGAATTTAAGCTAGTGCTGAACAAACCACTACCTTAACTCATCCCTAGTTATTAATTCAATTCATTTTCTTTTAATTATGTTATGTGCATTTTATGTTATTCATAATAATGTAATATTTGATACACTAATATTAGAGATACAACTATTTATACATCTTTTTCTTGCAAATTAATGTAGTAATATTATATTATTACCGTATATTTTTATTTTTCCAAGCATAAAATACCCGGGATTATAATATAACATTATTATGTTAAGTTATGTGAATAAATTCAAGCATGTATTAATAGAAATACAAAACAAATTATGTCGATTATTAAATAAATAATATTAGTAAATTTGAATTGATATAAAATGATAAAATTATTAAATAAATAACACAATATGACTAATAATTATGTTAATTTTAAATTATGAATTATTGAGACATGAATTCATTTACAATTATTATTTGAGAATTGATTCATTTAATGGTTTAATAAAATTTAATTTTTTTTATTTTCATCTTTTTTTATAAAAAAAGTAATTATACTAATAACATTTTAAAAGATATTTTATTATTTTTAAAATAAAATTAATTAATATTCAAGTGTGTATATATCATATATATTATAATGTAGAAAGATAAATTAAATAAATAATACGATTAAAATTTATTTAAATATTTAATAATAATATTGTATTAAAATTTTTAATATAATTATTTAACAATTGAACTGTTTGATAATTGTATTATATTAAATTTTTAATTTTTAATACGATTGTTAAGTGAATTAGGTTCGAGTTAATATTTATTAATACAAATATGATATAATATTTTGAATTGTTATTTTTAAATATTAGTTTTTTTAATAAGTAAATTATTAAAAAAATAAAAATAACTTCTTTCAATTCTCACGGGGTCTCCCTTTTTAATTGAAAAGCTTCAATATATTTTAGTCTCTCTCTCTCTCTCTCTCTCTCTGTCTCTCTCTCTCTCTGTTTGAATCATCGTGAGAGGTGAAGGCGGAGGAGATGAGCATAAAAAAACAAAAACAATAAAAACAAAAACAGAGGAAAAAGAAAAAAAAATCAAAAATACCATCAGCCTCAAAATTCTTACCTAAAAATCTATCATTTTTGCTTCCTTTATAAATTATGAGACACTAGAAACAAGACCCACATTCTCTCTCTCTAGAATCTGCATTTCTTCTCTCGAGATCGGCTCGTGGGCTCTTTAATTTTGGCTTCTTAAGGTTAGATTGCATGTTACTTGAATTATTATTGGCTTAGTTTCGGGTAAAATTTTTTTTGGGAATTATTGTGTTTATTTTGTGGGTAATTTATAGCGAATTTGAGATGAGGGGTTTTTTGGCCTTTTTTTTGGTGATTTTCTAGAGTTTATTTTGAGTTTCATAGTTTGTGTGTTAATTCTAATGTTTTCTGGATTTGTTTTGTAAAGGGATGATCAGTTTTAACGAAAATTTTAATTTTTATTTGATTTTGTGCAGATCGGGGGGAAGGGGGGTTTTCAAATTTGGGATTGTTGTTTTTGAAATTGAATGCGTTGGGATTTCGTGATTGGAGAGAGGAGTTTGTTGTTGGTTTGATTGGTACTGTACTTTTTTTTTGCCAAAGGAATGTCGCTGTTGACGAAGGGCGATTCTGTCCAAATTCGCGAGGTATGGAGTGATAATCTCGAACAAGAATTTGCTTTGATTCGCTTGATTGTTGACGATTTCCCATATGTTGCGATGGACACTGAATTCCCTGGCATTGTGTTGCGCCCCGTGGGCAATTTCAAGAACAGCTATGAATACCACTACCGAACTCTGAAAGACAATGTTGATATGTTAAAGTTAATCCAGTTGGGTCTCACACTTTCAGACGAGGAGGGGAACTTGCCCACTTGTGGGACTGATAGGTATTGTGTCTGGCAATTTAATTTTCGGGAGTTCGATCTTAACGAACATGTATATGCCAGTGACTCGATTGAACTTTTGAAACAAAGTGGGATTGATTTTGCAAAAAATAATGAGAAGGGCATTGATGCAGTGAGATTTGGAGAGTTAATGATGTCATCTGGGATTGTTCTGAACGATAATGTTTACTGGGTAACATTTCACAGTGGCTATGATTTCGGGTACTTGCTTAAACTTTTGACATGCCAAAATTTGCCAGATACACAGGCAGAGTTCTTCAATTTGATCAAAATTTATTTTCCAACAGTGTACGATATTAAGCACTTGATGAAGTTTTGTAATAGTCTTCATGGGGGATTGAACAAGCTCGCTGAGTTGTTGGAAGTTGAAAGAGTTGGGATTTGTCATCAAGCAGGGTCAGATAGCTTGCTTACAGCTTGTACATTCAGGAAATTGAAAGAGAACTTCTTTAACAGCTCTTTGGAAAAATATGCAGGTGTTTTGTATGGCTTAGGAGTCGAGAATGGACAAAGTACTCATTGAAAGTAAAAACATGGAAAAAGAATATTAGGAAGATGTTTACATAATTGTATGAGTGTGTCTTTCACCCGCACTTCTTATGTACACTTTTTGGCAACAAGCTGCTTACATATATATAAATGAAGATTTTTACAGTAATGTCTCGTATGTTTTCTGTCAATTGTCCTCTTGTACAGAATACAGCTATAGAAATATTTCATTGCTCAAGTTTCTGTCAATTTTTGCATTTAACGGATGATGTAAACTAAGCTAACATTGGCAAGTTTTACTTCTGTTTCACACAGATTGGAGGAATCATGGCTGCTGGCTGAAATTCAGATGAGCAAAACTCTCATCCATTTTATTTGAAAAGGATTTTTATACTAGTTTAAACTTTTTGTATACACTGAAACAACTACTTTCTTGCTTGAAGATCTGATGCTGATCTTTAAAATACTTGTTGGCTCTGAGATTTTCATATATTCTTTGTACATTTACTCATGAAGTACAAAATTTTCTTGGCCTCTGTTGATTTCTGGCGTTTTCTGATTTCTTGATTTCTTTCTAATATCTGAAAGAATATTAACTTTTTCTCCTCCTGGGTATGCTTTGAAATTTTGAATTGAGATGTAGCGACTTTTGAATCTATATTTGTCCTGGAATAGGCGCTGCCTGTCAAGTATAAATAGGTGGGTAGTACTGAGGGGCAGTGAATTTGCATTCATCTGTTCCATTTTCAGAGTTATTTCTAACATTTAGAAATTTAGCCCTTTGTCCCATATCCTATCAATCCACCTTCTCCTTCCTTTGAGAGGTTGGAGGAAGCATGGTATGTTAATGGCTTTATTGGCTTTGATGTTGACACTACAAGTCAACAAGAGGACTTATAGTTCCGTAAGTTGAGAATTTTCATTGTAACCTGGTTAAGGCCTTTAAATAGTTTGTTTTTTATCTCATTATCATCACCTCTACATGAGCATGAGGTTGGATGGTCGGTGTCATATTATTTATGCACCATCCCTCTTAAAACAAATTATATTTGGTAAAAGTTAAGTGGAATGTTTTATGCTTACATGTCTATCTTACAAGAACTGTTAATATGCACCCAACGTATTTTACATTCTTTAACACAACTTGAAACATATAATCGACAACTTAAAATGGAGGATGTAAAACTTGAAATAATCACAAAAAAGACTTGAAATATAATACGATTAACATAAAAACTTAACATACATGACAAAAAGACTTCGCTGGTTGATTGCAAGTTGTCTTGAAATATTATGATCTCACCAAACAAGGTACAGATAGGGCAATCTTGTGCCTTGGTAACCTGGTTTTATCTATTTTTCTTAATTGATCAGTTAATATAGGTCATACTTGATAGGAAATTAAGTTATATAATAATCTTGTCTTATTGGATTTCCATTTAAAAATGCTTAGAAAGTAAAAAGATAAATCACTGCAGAAAAAAAAACATAATAAGAAATTCTCATCAAACTATCATTCAAAGTACACCAAAAATCGGAAAATGAGTATATCATCCTTCAGCATAAGAAATTAATGACCTAATTAAGTTTAACATATATACAATTTGCGAAACTAGATTTAAATACAGCTAGAGTGAAAGAATGCTACAAAAATTGTATAAACTAGTGCGTAATCCTAAGACTTGGAGGGCAGCCTCATACATACTCTCAGCATTGCAGTTCCTATTCATTTTAGAAGCCTCAACAAAAGATAGGTCTTTTTCAACCAAAACTAAATTAAAAATGGTCACATTCTTCTCAGATGATAGATATGCACAGCTAGTAATTGAAGTCTGAGTAAGGAGATTATATTTATATGCACTAATATACTAAACAACATTCTGAGTTAGTCTTCACCAAAGTCCTAAAAGTTTCAGATATAATTTGCTAATAGAGCTAAGTACTGTCAAGTGCATACGTGTATATATGCACCAGAGAATCCTTCCATCGTCCCAAAACTTGATTTTATGATAGAAGATGAACACAAATGATAAGAAACTAACAGATTATGCATGACAAGTAAATAATTTCACGAAATCAAGATAACGACATCATGACAGTTTGATAGCTGCGATTTATCAGCACTTAATCCTACCTTGTAAAAGGCTTGAACTCACTTCTGATGCTGGAGAGACCAAGTCATCAATTCCAAATGAAAAAAAATATTCCAATGATCATCCAAGACAAAGGAAAGAAAATATCCAATTGTCATAATTCATTCTTTCCTGCACTATCTAGTAACAATAATCATATATTCCGATAACTTGTTCAGTGCATTGCATCCACATAATGTTGTTAATTGGAAAATAGAACACATGTACTACCATCTGTATAGTAAGTTAATGTACAAATTTTTTAGTTGCAAGTCATAAAAATTACAGGGTCTCCATTTCCGTACAGTTTTTTAAAAAATTTGATATTAACAGTGCTCTAGCCTCAGAAAATGTTGGAAAAGGTAACTGGGATAACATATAAGTCTGAGCTATAAAATTGCCACCAATTATATACCACAGGAATGGGTCACGCATGAAATGAAAAATTCAAAAACACGAATACCTTAGCCTAATGTTCTCTTGTGCTCAAGTTTTCTGATATTTTCACAGTATAAGCAATGGCTTTCTTCAACATGGCTTTCCTTGTTTCTTTAAAGTTCCAGAGCTCACGAATGATAGACCTCCTACTTGGATTATACTCATTCAATCTTCAAGAGCTGTAATAACTGCCATATATATCTCATCTCCTAACTCCTTGAGTTCTTGTATCTTCATATCTTCTTCATTTATAATTTCCTGCATCACATGGGGTCATTGCATAAAGTCATATTTAACATAATCCATTGCTGAAGTAATGAGGAAAGCAAGTTTTGGTTCCACCTTGGTACCCAAAAAGAAGAAAAACTCAATGACCTGAAGTACCTAAGATCCTTCCAACAACAACATTCAAGCATGGAAACACCACGGACTTGTTCCATCATCCATATTCGAGACCAATGTAAATACTTTTATTGCAAAAAATTCCAACCCATGAAGAAAATATTGCAGGAAAGATTTTATACACTTACAAGTAGATTATGATTTATGCACATGATCAATACATATAATATTAGTCATGACCACAGTAATTAGCATAAGTATGAAGCATGACTATAACAATATAAAGTGAAAATGATGTTCAAATAACATACCCGAGCAATCCCTTCAACATCTATTATCTTGAATGGTTGCCACTCAGAGTTCTTTAGATTCTCCTGCCACAAGGAGCCAGAGTGATTGCACGCATCTGTGCTTCCTCGGGTGAAAATTTTTGCTTGCATGCATTCTGAAATGGCCTTGGATTGATCTCATCCAATCTCTTTATTCCAATATTAGTGCGAACACCTAACATTTTCCAAAATCCCTAGAGCCAATAAAAAAGAATCTCATCAGTACAAATTTCTATATAACTTGTGGATGGATCTGTGCAGAGGGTACTGATATCTCTACTATGAGTGATTCTAATTCATTAGGTGTTCACTCAAAAACCTTGTTTTTCTTTCTCTTTATTTTAATTTCTTTAATTCTACATCACCTTTAAGCCTTACCAATCACTATTTGGATTTACATAATCACTTGACATTTTGGACTTCAAATATAAACTTCCTTGTCTGAACCAAACACTTACCATCCCTGAATTAATTCTTTTTGTGTTTCCTGTTGTTCATCATTGCACTGATGCTCTTTGGTTATAAGAGTTTGTTTAAAGATTCCATTCGATCCAAATCATCAATTTTATGCTCCAACTCGTCTGTCATTTCTTTCATCTTCTTTTGTATTGCTGCATCATCTTTGCCTTCAAGATGTTTCATTACTTGTAATTTTCCTTTCAAGTCTTCAATTTTCATTTCCAACTTTTGTTTTGCATCAAGCTGTTTTTCCAGTTGAAGAATCTTACTTAATGCCTTAAATAAATCGTCATAAATAAATTTACTAGTCACGACCATAAAGAGAAAAATTTTGCATAAATTTGTTAAAGCTCAACAGTGAATGACATACTTTTTGCTCTTCAACTAGCCTTAAAACATTCTCACCAGCCTTCCTTTGCTCCATGGAAGCCAACTCAAGTGAATTGTTTCTCAGGTCACTCTAGATTAAGAGAAAAGAGAGGGAAAGAAACAATGTCAGTATTGAGCAAAATCCATCACTCCAAATAAATAATGGAACTCTCACTGTATTGAGTACTTTAAATGGCACTGAAAATGTTATCTTTTGTCTATCTTCCTCAAGTTTTTGTCTCTCACATTCAGTTAGTGCTTCACGCTTGTTCAATTGTTTGCTCCAAGAATCAAGTTTCTTTTTCTTCATCTCTAATTCATAACTGAGTTTATCTTGTTCTTCTAAGATCCTTCCAACATTATCACGTGCAAGCTGTTGCATCTTCCTTGTTTCTAACAAACAATTTAAATGAAGTCTTACAGTCATCTATCAAACTTCCTTATTTCTAACAAACAATTAAAACGAAGCCTTACACTCATATATCAAATGACATCTATAATAATTGTAAAGAATAGTTATGTAAAGGCATAATTTAGTAACTACATAATCATCGGGGGCTCAATGAGTCCATCAATGCTACTTAAAACTTAAATGGTGAAAGGCCATATGATTTCAATCACAGCCCTTAGGAATAAATACAAAGGCTAAAGCCAAGGGAATTTCATCAATGGTAGAGCCAAACAACGGTGGGCCACTTGGACCTCATTATGCCACAATCTCATAATCTTCCAAGGCAAAAACTAAATATGACTTATGCAAAATTACACGAGCCAAGCACCAAAATTGAGGCATACAAAAAGAAAAAAGAGGAATATCTTTAACAAAAGCATGGTGTAGTCTGTCTTTCTCCTCGAGCATCCGGCTTAGACACATGGTCTTCTCATTGTACTTGCACTGTAGTTCACTAGGATCTTCATTTTTCAAATCAAATCAATTTTATTTGCAAGGTGTGCAACAACATCAGTTTTACTCTGAATTTCTTCCTGGGCAATGTCCAAAATTGTTCTTAGCCTTCCTGCATTGCGAATATACTCCCCTGTCAGCCCTTCAGAATCATTATCATCAGCACGTGCACACCAACCACATACTTTTGAGCCAAGATGCATCTTTCGCACAATCCAATTTCTTTTACCATGATGGTCAGATTCAAATGCAATTTCATATTCTGCTGCATTAATGAAACCATTCCAATCATTATTGAATTTCACTAGGGCTTGCGCGGTTGGATTTTGTTCATTCCAGAAAGTATGAACCTCTATAGGTTTAAATCGAGCAAACCTCTTCAACCATGATTCATCATCCAGAAAAGTCCCTCTGACATTGGCCTCAATCACAATGTTGACAATTATTCCCATACAAGGGCAGAAATAGATATCCTCTTGCTCTGGTGTCTGATTGACAGGCTGTGGTAAAACTGGACCTTGAGATTTGTCCCCTTCATCAACTAGATCAATCTCTAGGTATCAAGGAAGAGCAAGGTGATTCGCCTTTTGTTTTGCACTCCTATTAGCAGATCCTTTATCCACTCCTGACGCATGTTGAAGCAAGTCCTTGTGTTTGTGATCTTGTTTCTTCTTCCCAGCACACAAGGGGCATCTTAATGTGCCATTAACTTGTGCTTTGTACTTCCCATCCCCAAGTTCTTCATATGGTTTATCTACATATTCATTGATCTCAGAATCACTAAAATCAGACTCTTCTTCAGAACTGTAATCCATCTGACTTATATATTAAACACTGCAAATAAATGTTGATGGGGAACAAGTTTAGTTATTGATGCTTGCAGAATCAGTGGTAACCAAACTAGTATATAGCATATTAAAAGCAGTGAGCAGAGAAGAAAAGGGAAAAAAGAAAAGAAAGGAGCAACAAATACCACATTGTCATGTATCATCTCCAAGAAAATGACAATTGAATAAATCTGTGAGATGCTTATATGCTACTTCTTTGAATAATAATCTTTTAAAACAAGCATCATGAAAACACATATCCGCAGATCTAAGGATGTGTTTGAGAATATATTTCACACCGTGATATTGCCTTCACATAATCAAAAGCATTTTAGTGTCCATTTTCTGTATTTTCTTAAAAGCGCTTTTTGGATGAAAAATAAATACTTTCAGCAGCGTTAACGAAAAGCCCCTTACTCAAAGCAGCTTACAGTGAAATCACCCCAATACACACTAAAAATGTTGGCAAAAATCAGACTAGTTAGAATAATCTATCTTCATTTTCACACACATCTTAAAAATCTTCCTCAAAAACAAGATAAACCCATTTCAAAACAAACACAAGTTCACATAATTAGACTAAACCCTCACTCTAACCACCAAACAAAGATCACCCCACTATTAAAACTCTCCAATAAACACAGAATATCAACGCGCATGTCCAACTCAGCTACATTCAAAGTTCCCCAAGTAAACGACAAATTTAACCCACAATTTAATTTCTTACATGCATAAACAAAAGATACCACAAAAATGAACCCAGAATTCACAAATAATAAGCAATATTAACATCAGATTACTGAGAAATGGATGGCAACTTGTACGAAACATTGGGGAGAGAAAGAGGAGGGAATTCTTAACCGCTTTGTTGTGATATCTAACTGACATGATTCTGTGTGTCGAGGTGTATGATAATCATGGTAAAAATCTCTAATCTTGGCTTGATTGAACTACGAAAGTTTTTTATTTATTTATTTTATTAAAGAAAAAGAAAATAGCGGCAAGGTGTCAAAGAATCACGAGTTCGGGATATGAGAACAGTGTGAGAACTAGCGCATGTGATTGCAGTTCTGGTATTCAAACAAAAGGCTTATTTGGACACGTGGAGAATGTTACGATTGTGTGCTGTGCGACGGAAATTGAAATTGAGCCGGTCGTTGACTGGATGACAATGGTCAAGACCCGGTTCAGAATCTGAACCGGCTTCAGTAGTAAAAACAAATGGTCAAATAATAATTTATTGTCGAGTGAGTGTTGGAAAATCCAACCAACAAAAACAAGCCCAAATGAAAGCCCAACAATCAGAGTGTCTAGGCCCAATTAAAGAGTACAAGTAAAGAGAAAGAAGCCTGCGCAATAGTTCGGGTTAGAGTCCAAACCAAAAAAAGAATCAATTTAATTTTAAAATTAAAATAAAAAATAATGATTCAATTCTGTTCGATTCAAAGTTAAATCTTCTAGAATTTGTTTTAATTTTTAAAATTAAAATTAATTTTTATTAATTCAATTATGATTTTATTAAAATATTATAACATTTTATTTTAATTCTGTTACGTGTGACATAAATTAATTTATTAATTTTGAAAAGTAACACATGTTCTTTCTTGTAATTTAATTATTTTAATAAAAACAATACCGATCGATTGTAAAATTAACTAAATACATTTGATAAAAGCAACATTGTTTTCAATTATTCCAAGTAAAAACACCAAGATGATTTCAACAACCACTAGCAAACAACTTAGCATAAGACAAAACTAAGAGAACTAGATTAAAGAAACCAAAAAGAAAAGAAAATAGAACAAAAATGACCACCCATTAATTAACCTTCTTTTAATTAATGATTGAAATATACAATCATTAAGGTTATCTTTTAAGGCATAAAGCATCAATTTTGGTCAATTTGTGATATAATTTGACAAGTGAATCATGTGGCTTCAAATTAATGTGCTAGTGCTACTCATTTTCATTATAATTAATTAAAATGGAGTCATTTTCTTTTGGATTGGTAAATTAAACAAAGGGTAGAATTTGCATAGATAATTACCTAAAATTCGGCAATAATTGAGTGTAAATAATATATATTAATATAAATTTTTTAAAAAAAATTAAGATATCTAATATTAAAAAGACGTAATTTTTTATTCCTAAGAAATTTGTATTTATGTAACTTTGTATTGAAAAATATTTTAGTAACTTCATACTAATAATACAAAAAAAACTCAAAAGTCTTTCTCATACAAACACGCACAATATATAGGTAGAATTCTTCAAACTTAATTTTTTTTATTTAATTTGATATATCAATTTTGGACCATTAATTTATGCAACATTCAAGAATAGATAAAATGGTTAATTGGCAGCATCAAATGTTATTTGTAAATTTTTATTTTAATAATTAGATTTACATAAGTCAATGGTTCGACATTAATAGTATTATTTTAAGTTAAAAAATTTTATCCCGTGTATAGATTATTCGAGAATTTTTCACAAATTTTAAGCATGTTTTTAAAAAAATTTGAATTCATTTAAAATAATTGGTGTGGTTCTCAAAATTTACCCTAAATCCAAGTAAACTCATGAGAATTTTTCAATTATAAGTTGCGTGCAATCAAAGGAAGTTGACATGAACATAAGTTGTAACAATGAATCACATAATTAGCGATCATAGTACTTTTGATTTTGTGACACAACTTTAATTGAAATAGTCAAGAAAGAAGAGAAGACAAAACCCAAAAATGTAAGAGAGATTACATGAGCTTAACCAAGTTATCATAACCTGAGAGTCGGTGACTTTGGCATGGTGACAATTTCGGAATCTCTACGATCATATATGTGTAGAAAAACTTTGCCTTATCGCAAATTGCAATGTGGAAAACCTTTATTTGAAGGAAGTTAATTCAATAATGCTTTAATTAGAAATGTAATAGTGCTTTTTGGGGTATTGATTGAAATATAAAAAGTGAATTTAGGAAGAAAAGTTTGGATAATATGAATTTATAGTATGTTTGAAATCATTAATAGATTATTGTTTTTGAAATGAAAACTTAGTTGATTTAGTCTTTTACTCGGATAACACAAAATTAAGAATTAGAACTTATAATCTTTGAAGGAGATCGAAATTTTGTTAAGAAAATAATATTTATACCGATAAATATAAGTCTCTAATTTTTAACACATATAATTCATGTGTAATTAATATAAAAAAAAATTAGTAAATTATATCATGGATACTTTCTAACTTTTTTTCTCACTTTCTCTCCCACCAAACATAGTTTTTACCAAGTAATCGTGATTGGCATGCAATCACATTATCATATGAATTATGAAATTCACTCGAATCCTTTTCTCAAATGATTCAAAATCTAAATTATTGTTACACATGGCTTGTATACTTACGAATAACAAATACTAAGAGAAAGAGGAAAAAGGGGAATCTAAGAAGAATTGTATGCAAATGATCAAAAGTTTTATAACATGTAACAAGTTGGTGAGTGAGATCCTAAAAGCATAAAAAGCAAAATGCCCATAAATTACAAAACAAAAAGCATGTATATATAAAAGAAAATAGGGTTAGTGAAAGACAGCTTTTAATTTTCTTCGACATTCTTTTTAATGGATATCCATGGTGGAGCAAGAGCATAATTACTTGGGGCATGGAGAAGCCAGAGCCAGAGGTTTCTCCTTTTTGTTTGTGGAGGAAAGATTGTCTTCATGCATGCATATCAATGTTGATAATGACTTGAGATTTTCGATGAAAAAGTGTTGAAGAGAATTTTGGACAACAACTCATCATTTTTTTTTAAGACCAACTTTTTCACTTTACAAAAATTTTATAAATAAATGAATAATAAGAGATAATTAAGTCTTTAAATTTTGTCGTATTATATTAATTAATTTTAATAATTTTAAAAATATTTAAAATGAACTGATTTTTATACATTTTAAAATGAAATAATATGAAATGGGTTGATAGATTATTTCGGTTCGTATATGTTTAGATAAATTAAGTCTTTATCTAAACACATGCTTGCAACTAATAAAATGTGAGTGTTGTTGGATGTTTATTAAATCATTAAAAGTAATCAATACAATAAATTAATATTTAGTAATCAAAAATTAATTATCATAAATAAGATTTTAAAAAAATTCTATAAAAAATAGGCTGAATTAAACTTGAATTTAATTTATGTAAATCACCATTTAATTATAAATAGTTTCTTTATCTGTAAAAGATATTCTTCAAATTCACAATCTTCTTCAACTAGACTTTACGATCATATCATCTACATACACCTCCATTTTCTCGTGAATCATATTCATATGAAAATGGCAGCCATTGTTGTCCCAACTAGGGTTCATATATTCCATAGTACAAGCTGGATAGTGATGGAATTTGGAAAGGGAAAAATAAATGTGTTTTCCTTAATAATTAAAACGTAGCCCTAGGGAGAAAAAGCTGAGCAATGGGCATGCTGCATATTGGTGGCACCGTTCATATTTCGAATCATATGACTTTGAAATTCAGACAGAACCGAGCAGTGCTGAAGTTGACTGATTGAAGCGACGTACAAACACATTCAGTGAAAGACAAAATGATGCATATTTGCATAATGCAACTTTATGTGTGACCCCACGACATCAGAATTTTAATTAAGCTAACCCAAAAACATAAGAATGTTCTCCAGTCTTCTTCTCATTTCTGTAAGTAGATGCAGATAGATCGATCCACTGCATTCTCTAAAGTTAAGTAGACACGTCGAATGTTCATTGCCTAGTGCTACTATTTGAGTACAACTATTGTTATGACATTGAATTCTCCTCTTGACAAAATCAACATAAGGGCCCTAACCTCTTGGTCGTGTGGGATTTACTTGGAATGAGCTGAGGTAAGGATGATTGTCCCACACCTGTGAAAGGTCCCGCGGTTGAAGGAAAATGTATGAGAATTTTCTCTACTGTTACTTGCCAAAATGTTGCCATGAAATCTTCTTTTCTAACTTAAGTAATAGAATATTTTTTTGCCGGCAAACCGGCACTCTGGATTATTATTTTATTTTGCAGATTCTGAAAATTTTAGTCACTTAAATCACATCTATAAGTTGAAACAAATTACATGTTAACACCTAATTGACAAAAAAATTGAATATCAACAATTTTGTCATGATCTTCCACTTTATCAAAAATACTTCCACACGCTATCTTGTTTTGTTCCCCTCGGAATTTCATCCATGAAAAGCATTCAATGCAGAACCACGAGCATGTATCGATTACAATTTAGTTAATACCATCCTGGTCCAATGGCAGTTCTGCCACAACCCACATAATCAGAGGTTCGAAATTTGATCCATGCCCGGACTTCAAATCTAAGATCAATAGTGTATTACTATTGTTTTCTAATTTAATATTAGATTCTAAGTAGGACTCAAACTGGAATATTCTTCGTTAGATGTTATGTATATATATAGACATTTAAATTCAAGACAATTATTAGTGCAATTATAAAATATGTTTTCATGATGTCTCTTAACAATTTTTGTGTACATGTCATTCCTCTTTATATGGTATCATACCAACAAATAATACGCGAGAAATTCTATATTTTTTAAAAGTAAAGTATAAATTTTTTTAAAAAAAAGTTTAAAAAAAACTTTGAATCTTTTTATTCTAAAATTGGTATATTAGCATTCAACCAGATTAGTCTAAGTAAACCTATGTCTTCTTAATTAATTAACTATTATATGATAATTAATCATCAATCAACCATCCATTTCTTTTAATTAGCTACCATCACAACTTTTATACACTAAACTTGCATTAGTGCAGATAATCACATGTTCTTAAAAAAAATTATTAGTGGGGTATTATCAAGGATTCCCTAATCACTTTTTGATTCCTATTTCTTTTTCTCTCTGGTTAATGATAATTTAGAAGTTCTTTTGCATTATAGAACTGCCCAATGCTGTCATACAACCTTGATAAATTGGAGCTAGCAGTAGGGCATCATGCTATTTAATTTGCCATTAAGGAGGCTTAAATAGGTAGAAAATTAAATAAGTTCATAAATGATCACCATTGCTCATTCAGAAAAGCAAAAGGGAATTCCTTTTCCTTTTTTGTTTAAAAAATGATGAAATTGTTCCCTAACCATCATATGTATGGAAGCAGATGCTTTTGTGTATTTAAGGAAAATAATTCCCAAAAGGTTCTTGAATAGGAATGCATGTTGCTAAGCACTTTTGAAAAGCTGAAATTCTCTGCTGTTTTTGTGTTAAGAATCAAATGTAACACTTACATTTTTTTCATAAGGTGGAAAGCTTTTTCTGGTAGCACCCATTTATTTGGCGATTTATACCATTCCAGAAACATATGTGTTATTAGATGTAGCTCCAGGACGAACCACACATGCAACTAATAATAATATTTAAAATTTGACTTATTTTTTAATGTAACATGTGAATTTAGAAAA
This sequence comes from Xylocarpus granatum, assembly GCA_019650275.1. Classification (NCBI taxonomy): domain Eukaryota; kingdom Viridiplantae; phylum Streptophyta; class Magnoliopsida; order Sapindales; family Meliaceae; genus Xylocarpus; species Xylocarpus granatum. The sequence goes on from BNST01002117.1 coordinate 146,022, forward strand.
ATTCAAAAAAGTGATTTTGAAAAAGGCAATATAGTGATTAGATTAATTTTAAAATTTGACTCAAAATTAAGTTTTACGTTGAATATTAGACTTGATGTCAACCACGCTTCAACAAATGCTCAAGAAAGTGAGAGCTGCCCCTAACACTAGTATGTGAAATTATAGTATGAGTAGAGCAGCCTTTAAATTAATAGAATAATGGGTTCCGAGAAGTTCATTATCCAAAGTAAATCAAGTGCTATGTGATGTGGTTTCATGCATGGTAGTTACCCATTGTATGGCTCTTTACATGTCCCACAATCAATGAAAAAGTAAGTGGATGACAGAGTAGAGTCGTTAGAACTCTTCTCTTGATCATGGAGAGAAGGAATGAAATAGAGAACTGAGTGATAAAGACAGTAAGACATGATTCATGGCTCTTGTATAAAGCTTCTTTACAATTTCAAATTAATACAAGACTTCCTTCAATGTCCCACGTTCCACTTCCAGAGCCAAGCTCCCATCTTACAGTTTCAACCACTAAACTTTTTCTTTTTCTTTTATCTCTTTGGGATTCTCTAAGTCAACTTCTTTAGTTTGTTTTCTACTATAAATATCACACAATCACTCCCTTCTCGTCCAACAAACACACATAGCGACAAAGATTTACACATCTCAACTCTTATTAATCTCTCACAGCGTTCATATTATTTTTTGTTCATAATAATAATAATGGAGAATGAGGAAATTCCATCAGCTCCATCAACACCAGCAACACCAGGAACTCCCGGTGCTCCTCTCTTTGGCGGTTTCAGGGGAGAAAGAGGAAGAACAAACGGTAGAAAATCATCACTTCTTAAAAACTGTAAATGTCTCAGTGTTGAAGAATGGACTGTTGAAGATGGAAGATTACCTTCTCTTTCTTGCTCATTGCCTCCTCCTCCCGTCTCACTTTCAAGAAAGGTATCGAGTTTACACGAATGATTTCGGATAATTAGCAGAAAAAGGCTTAAAACTCACTTTTTTGATGCAAATATTTCAGGTGGGTGCAGAATTTATAGGCACTCTAATACTGATGTTTGCTGGGACAGCCACAGCTATAGTGAACCAAAAAACCCAAGGCTCAGAAACCCTAATAGGCCTCGCCGCCTCAACCGGCCTCGCTGTCATGGTCGTGATCTTATCAACCGGCCATATCTCCGGCGCCCATCTCAATCCTGCTGTCACAATTGCCTTTGCTGCCTTAAAACACTTTCCATGGAAACATGTACACATATAATCAAAATATCACACATTCATATTGTGCAACTAAACCTAGTTCATCTCCATGCTCATATAATTATTCTGCAGGTGCCAGTTTACATAGCAGCACAGATAATGGCATCGTTATGTTCTGCATTTGCATTAAAAGGAATATTTCACCCGATGATGGGAGGAGGAGTCACAGTTCCTTCAATAGGATATGGAGAAGCTTTTGCCTTGGAATTCATTATTAGTTTCAATCTCATGTTTGTTGTAACTGCTGTCGCCACCGACACTAGAGCTGTAAGTGCCTTTTCATTTCCTAATGTTTAAGCAGAAATCAAGAACATTTGAAATAATCAAAATCATGTGCATTCATTCTCCTTTGGGCATGAGAGCATCACTATCAGAAAAAGGGCTTGGTCCTATATTAATTTGTTAATAAAGTGAATACACTTGTCCACAGACAGACTACTGTCTAAAATTTGTCAATAGATTAATAGCATTTTTATTAATAATTTTTGCTTCTTTAGTCACATTTCAAGAACTGGTTCGGAGTTTTAAAATTGAGGATCATCTATAGAGGGAGAGAAACTGAGAAAATTGGCTCACTCCTCCATGATGTTTACATGAAGAAAATTGTACTAATTTGGTTTAAATTCATTAGCAAGACAGACCTTCCAAGCAGTATCAGAGAGACAGACAACAGAAGTATACAATTTTTAAGTAATTTAATTACCCAAACAGGCAAGAGCCAATGAAGAAAGTTGTTCCCAATGTAAATTAATTAATTAATACAAAATATTAACAGTAAGATTATTGAAATCTTAATTGCAAGTTGCCTACATCCCTTGAGTCAAGGTGATTCCAGTGATAGAAAGCATACAGAGAAATACAATCATCTATTTTATCACCTTCCTAGACTAGAAGAGAAGCTTTGAATTCTGTGTCCAATTAATAGCTTGAGATCGGTTAGGGTACAATCGCAATTATCTTTTAAAATTTATATTAATTATTATAAATTTTATCTTTATTTTTAAATATTATTTTATTATATATTTTAAATATTTTTTTATTTTAAATTTTTTTTGTAAACATAGTAATTTTTATTTTATAAATTATTTGTATTTTTTATTTTTTAAATTTTATATTAATTATTTTAAATTACTCAGTTATATCTTTTAAATTTTACTTGAACAAATAAAAATAAAGGGAAATTCTTGCCCAAATTAAAATCAAATATACATAACCATGGAAACATAAAGTGATGAAAGTAAGAGGGGGGATGCATCTGACATTGTGCAGGTGGGAGAGTTAGCGGGAATAGCGGTTGGAGCAACTGTCATGCTCAACGTACTCATAGCCGGGTATGTCCATTTCTCTTTAATTATTCGAACAAATAATAACCGACAGCAAATATATAATAACTTCAAGCAAATCTATGTTCAAAGGGGACCAAGTTGTCATGATGCATTGTCAGAAATGATTTAGTGAGAAACTTTTTTTTAATTTACTGAGTATCACTGAGAATGTGATCTGATATTGTAACACTTCACAAATAGAAGTAAAAAATTTTCCTCCTTGGTATTAAGGGATTACACCTCAAGAATAGTTGAATACAATTAAGGTGGTCTGTTGAAACCTCTGTGCTACCGCGTGCAGACCATCAACAGGTGCTTCAATGAATCCAGTGAGAACACTGGGGCCAGCCATTGCGGTGAACAATTTCAAGGCCATATGGGTTTACCTGACGGCTCCCATCCTTGGGGCACTATGCGGCGCAGGAACTTATTCAGCTGTCAAGCTGCCAGAGGAAGACAGCGATCCCAACGCAAAGCCTGCTACATCAACGTCAACATCAAGCAGCTTCAGAAGGTGACCAATCAACAACGTTCCCTGCAAATGATCAAGGAATCCACAAATAAATAAATAAACCCATCGTCTGGATCAATTGCATACATCTTAGTAAAGCTCGACACCTGTCAAATAGTTCATGAACGATGAGAATTTCCCTTCATTTACAAAGTATATATTGGAGTTGGGTGAAGAGTTATGGTTGTCTTTAAACGAGAAGAAAAAAATGAAACAGTTTCAGGTATGTTAGGTGTTGTTCTCTAGGTTTTGTTTGTGTCCTTATGTTTCTCTTCCTGGTCCATTGTGCAAAGGATTGAGATTTGAGATCCAATCTCTTATGTAATATTACCTTCCAAGAAACTGAAAAAGATTTGTGACAAACAGTGCAACATCGATCGTATATGTAACAAAGACCGATGGGTCACACACCTGCTACAGATCCTTTTGAGCTTTAATCTGAACATATTTCATAACAGCAGAAACAAAAGGTAGTAGAAACAGATACAAGGAAAAAGTCTAGACTTGAGCATGGGTAAACAGTTCTCGGGTTAAATCTACAGCTAAATTTGATGCACAACTAAGTCAAGCATCTTAAGAGGCATTATTTGCAAGACAAATGTCAGTGTCCTGAAATCTTCAGGTAATTTTGGGTGGGAATGGGTTCTTCCTCTTATTTCTATATGCCTTGCACCATGAGAGATTGAGCTAACAACTCTCAAACTAAATGCCATTTCATTAGTTAAGCATCCAGTAATTCCTTCCACGGTTGACATCAAAATTTACATTGACTAGCATAATAAAACTAATGAAACAAAATCACACAAAGGTTTAGAGATCAGCCTGTCTATCTTGGCTCCTGAAGATTAAGATATGAAACAAAATCACATGCAACAACACATTTTGCTAATGCTCAACATAGTGTCATATATTTCTCATTTCATTTCAATCATACATTGAAAAAAAAAGGATGATCTATTGATTTCAATGAAAGATCATAAACTCATACATAGAGCAAGCTGAGTTTCAGTTTTCCTTATAAAAATAGAAGTAATAAACTAATAAGTGGTCTACTTGTAAATGAAGTAAAATAAACCACATAGTGATTATAAATAGTTTTTTCCAAAATCAAAAGAGCAATTGGATTGAAAAAATAAAGTATTTCTAACTTTTATACTATAACCGACATAAACCAACTAAATCATTCAATTAAATAGAAAATAAAAGCATAGAAAATCCAGAGATAAGTCGACTCGTTTTCAAGGTATCTAATTCCTATAGGATCTCCCCCCCTTAAAAATCGGACATGAATGTTTCCTCTTATCAGGCTAAAGTAGCTAAACCAAATAAGGATAAAGAAAGGGGTTCTTGGCTTCAAAACAACTACTCCTTGCTCAAGTTCCAGCAACTATTTAAGTTAGATGTCATATTCTAGTAATCCATCACTGTAAATTCCAATCTCAATCATCGAATCATTACATTCAACAGTATCAACCTGCAGGTCAAAATGTATTAACACACAAGCACGTAAAAATTCCAGCTTGAGCGAAAACATGTAAGTAGACATTGACGGAAGAAGAGTAAAATGCTATATAAACTAACTGTTCTAATATTCAGAGATATAGTTATTAATAATAATAAGACGATAATACTGACCTAAACCATGACTTTTGAAGCTGTATCGTCTGCTAAATGATTGGTTCCCTTTTTTCTATTAGAGCTCCAAATTAATCCTAACATCCAAAACTTCCCACAATTCTCAATAACCAAAACAATCAAAAGCAGATCTTCATATAAGCCAACAGATCTCAATCCCCAAACCCTAGAAACCTGAAGAAAATTTCTTCTATTTTCTCCTCTTTTTCCACACTTTCTCACCAACCAAACAACTTCCCGCTTCTCCATCGCTAAAAAAGTGCGACCCCACCAATCCAACCCCAAAAATACAAAACCCCAAGAAACATCTAATCCAAAATATCCACTCAAACGGGCAAAACACATTGGTTTCAATCGGAATCACCGCCTGGCCGATCCGAGAAGTTTCTCCGTAAAGAACGCACCGACGAGGCAATAAACACACCGATGACATAAGCAACAGCGTCTCTGAAGGACGCTCCAGCTGAGGGAAAGAAGCCAGTGTGGTCGGGCCTCGTTGGCGCGCCGGCGAAAAGGGAAAGGATGGATCCTGTCCGGATCGAGTGTATCCGGAAAAACGAGTACCGTTAACAACTTACTAGTGGGGGAGAAGAAAACAGTGAGACAAAGACAGAAGAGAACGCGATAGATCTTGTCCCCCGCTAGCCAATGATCTTGGTTAATGTTGTTATTGCCGTTGTTGTCCATCGCCGCTTTATTGTCAGAACGAGTGAAAAGTGTTAGGCTACGTCGAGTGAGCTGGTGATAGCCGAAAAATGACATTTTTAAATTTCATGCATTTTATGCTTTTATTTCATTGTTTTTTTCAAAAAAAAATTTTTTACATTGGGGGTAAAAAATAAGTATATTTGTAATAGCCCAAGAAATCAGCAAGCCTTATATATTTCGGAAACGAATAGGTAATAACAGAGATGTTGTCCTCAAATGAAACTAACAAGCTCAATAACTTGATATTAGTTTTACTGGCAAGCAAAACAAACTTAAGAAAGAACCTTCAAATCGGATCGTTCAAGGAGGGTCAAAGGTACATATACTTCAGATATCTTCTCATTCGAAGAACCATAAATCTAGTGCCAAATCATGGATTTCATTTTCACAACTGCTTCCATGTAATCATAATACTAATTCATCTTACTGATTAATTCATTGATTTGCTCCTCCCGATTTCCAGCTTCTCCACCGTTCTTGAATGGTTGTTTCTTCCCTAACAATCCTCCTTCTGGCTTGTTCAGTACTAAAGGTTCCAGAAAACTGAGGACCTCCCCAAAATGTGGACCAACATTAGCAATTTCATATACTATATCCTCCATACATATAATGCCATATTTTCCCAATGTCTGCCGCAAAACAACGAAGAAAGGCGTTACTAATTACAAAAATATATAATGAGAAGTGGGCAAGATTATACTGTAAATTAAGCAAACTTTATACAATACCTGTTCGATAATGCTATTATCAGTCAGGGGAATTCTTTGGCCCCCTACATTTGCATAGCCCTTCTTGTAAATTAGCTCCTTTACATTTGTAAGATTGGGATAACTACCAAAACAAGCAAAATAAAAACCATAAATGAATTGTCAACACAATAGCTACAATTTTATGGCAACAAAAATATGTTAAATGACATAAAAAGGCTGATATTGCTAAGTAAAACCCAAAGTATTAACTTTAGGGAAATAAATATGAACCCCATCAACCCATGGAGGTTAGGGTCAACTAAAAGAGTGATGCTCTGAAAACACAACATTAACACTCATTTATCTGTCTAACAAGCTAAATGTGTTTTCAGCTACCATTGGCAATTACTGCCCTGCCATGTATGTGGCATTTATACCCATTATTTACCTTGAGACTTAAATATGGTCAACTAACAAATGTTTTTCTGCATAGGGAAATTTGTAAATGAAATACCATAGCTACTGATTCACCAAAAGAAACTCCCATATCAAGAACATAGACCATGTGCTTATGAACTATAGCTACTTCAGTTCTCTTCCTTTTGATGGGATACATTCATGTCCTCCTTGTCTATTAAAAAGTCAATTGCACATACAAGTATACGAAATTTTGTTTTAATTCACATGCACACTCAGTCCAGGTGGCAGCTTAACCCAATCAGGCAAGTGAACACACTCCAACTTGCTCAGGCCTATCTAAACACATCCTTCAATAGAGATAACTAAAACCAAACAAACACATATTCAGATAAGACCAACATGTGATTAACCAAACTTGAATCTAGCTAAAGCATAATTTGAGCACACTTCAAGTGAAGTAAATCTAACGAGCATGGGTAATACTCTCATTGTTTTGGCTTGTTTCAACCACTTTATTGAGATAGGCTTCAAAACAGGGGAAACATGATGTCCAATGGAACCTCCACAATAAGCAAACTAAAATCAACATAGAGTAATCAACCAAAATTAAGCTTCTTAATCCTTGACAGTAAGCTGAAAAATAAATAAATAATTTCGTCCACCAAAAAGGGAGCATTCAGTAGGAAAGCAAAGAATCAGATTGAGATATACATGCAAGACTTGAAGCTAGTCATTTCATATCCCAGCAATAAGCACATAGTCCACAACTAAATTGATCTCACATGATTTATTAAATAGATATGTATTCATGAGTCAACACAAAGACTACATCAAAAAATGAAACTAGTCAAGTTGTAGAATATGCCAGAAAATTCCATTGAAAATACCAACTCAATTAATCATAAAGTCATGGACAATCACTTGAGCTTGAAAGTCATGTAACCCAATGTGCATAAACTGTGCATTTTGTACTTCGCTTCCCCATGCTAACTACTGGAAGATCATATCACCAAAAACCCATATAAAGTAGGGTCTCTCTTACCCATATGTGACATGCGGCTCCACCTTTTGCAGCACTTCTAATTTACTTTCAGTAGCCCGGGCAAAGACACCACTGAAGATTCTCCTCAATCTTAGATTGTAGAGAATCTTCCTAGTTTTTGGGTGCATGCCACTAGTGCTGAAATAAACCAAAGGATCAGAAAAGTTAATAGCTGAAGGCCAACAATATTTGGGAAACAGCTATAAAATGTAACCTACCCTTGAATGCGTATAATAAAAAGCAGCTTAGATTTTGGCTCCCCAATGACTGACTTTGACCTTTTTCCCCTATGTTTCATTCGGATGAGGTCCAGTTCCTATGCAGAAAATAAAGATTTAACAATTATTCAGAGCAGACAATATAAAACATAAGCAAATGTAGAAAATTGAATATTTTATAACATTAAAGAAGAGGTGCACCACCACCATTTATCAGTACCATTATCTTATATAATTATTGCATTCTTAAAATGGACACTGAAGAACCAACAATACTGACTACTTCAATGAAACTCCCACAGTAGGCCTATTGACCTCACCCATTTCGGCCACAAAGCCAACGTGTGCACCATATCATCAATTTCAACCCAATATTACAATTCAATCAGTAAATTTTGATCCATAAAAATGACACAAATTCATTCAAGGAGAGTTTTTCGAACTGTTGGTATCACAGGGTACTTGGGAATGCTTCTGGCACTGAAAAAGGCTGTTCTAAAGTTTAACTGAAACCATCAAAACTTTTTTTACCAGATTAAAAAATAACTGGCTAGATTTCTGAAATATATTTGGATTGTTTTTTTTTCTGATAAAAGACTTCCATAAGTGCTTTTTTGAAAAGTGAATTTTAGCTTAGAACAAAAAAAATTCGAAAAACACTTTCTAGTCGTTTTATTCGTAAAATTTCAGAAAAATCACCGACAGACACACCATAAAACAAACTAAATCACTATCAAACAACACTAAACAACAACATATAAGCACCATCACCAAGAGTCAAACTAAACCTACTTGTCAATAATCTGACAGACAACAACTGAAACCAAACAAACACAAGAAATTATCAAATGGGTTTACCTGGTCCCTAAACTGTTTGACAAATTGCTCAGGTCTTTTGATATGCTCAACCTTGTTCTTCTTATTCTTCTGCCCATATTTTCCCAACTCCAACTGGGCTTTTCTGGTGAGCGCTAAGGCTTCAGTGCTTTTCCTTTTCTTCAGTACCGTTTCTGCTATATACGGCAACGGCTTCGCGTCTTCTTCTGCCATTAGAGTTGTTGCGTAAGGTTCTTCCTATAACGAGAGGTTTTATTTTCAGCAATAAAACTGAGAGATGTCTAGTTGAACCACAAGTGAAGCGGCGAGTTAGGGTTCAGACGTGAGAAATACAACAGGGTATTATCAAAGTAGTCCCTGGATTTTATGAAAATAACATTTTAGATAAGGTATCAAAGAGCTCGGGCCAGCACGGCCCCGACCCAGTACAAGCCTGATCCGTCATGAGCTCGGGTTAAACCGACTTTGTTTAGAGTTTATGAGTTCTTATAATATTTAATTATTTTAATAAATATATAAATTTAATAATATTTAATTATTTAAATATTAATAAAACCCTGTAAACTCGTTGTTTTAAATGAAATTCATGTATTAAGAATGTTCATGGATTGCAATATAAAATTTGTGAGAAATAATCTTTTCTTTGTTAGTTCTGTTCTTCTTCTTTTCAAAATTATTTATTAATTTATTTAAATTATTTTTTTATTTATATTAATATATTTATTTAATTATAATAAATATATATATAATTAATTTTAAAGTATTAGAGGAAACTAATATACAAATAGATAGTATTATTTTAACACAAAAAATTATTAACTGCAAATATTTATTAAATATAATTATTTAATATCATCAAAAATAAATTATATTTTGTACATTCATCTAATCACAAATAGATAATATTATTTTAATACAAAATATAATTAACTACAAGTATTTTTTAAAATATAATTATTGATATTATCAAAAATAAATTTATTCTACACACTCATTTAATTACAAATAAATAATAATATTTTTAACACAAAAATATAATTAATTGTAAATATTTTTTAAATATAATTATTGATATTATCGAAAATAAATTTTATTCTGTACACTCATTTAATCACAAATAGATAATATTATTTTTAACACAAAAAATTATCTAACTGCAAGTATTTTTTAAAACATAATTATTGATATTATCGAAAATAAATTTTATTCTATACACTCATTTAATCACAAATAAATAATATTATTTTAACCACAAAATATTATTAACTGCAAGTATTTTTTAAATATAATTATTGATATTATCGAAAATAAATTTTATTATGTACACTTAACTAATCACAAATATACTCTTAATAAATTAAATTATTATCATAAAATTACTAACGCATTATTTTAAAGCTCTTTCTTACTAATTTACTCTCTAACAAAACTCAATAATTGTCCAAACTTTTTTATCAAATTTGTCAGTTTTACATTTATATTTATTTCGCGTTTTATTTTGTTAAATATTTGAATTATTTATATTTAAATTAAAATATAATATTTTTTTATTAAAAATAAAAATTATTTATGAAATAAAAAAACTAAAATTAGTATAATTTCTTTTTTAATTTCTAAGATTTATTTATAATTTTGAAACTTTTATGTTCATGCACGAGATGGTAATTATTTAGAAGTAATTATATTTAATTAAAATATATTATTAATGATTTTATTTCAAGTATTTAGTTAAAACATTAATACGTATAAATATAAGAATTCACAAACAAATTTTGACAAAAGCTTATTTTGGAATCGATTCAGCTAAATTTTAGTCTTTATAAAAATCTAAATATGTATTCACAAATGATAATTTTGTGATCAACAACATTAATCTGTGAAAATTTTGATAATATTGTAATTTTATATTTGCAAGATATTATAATATGAAAATTCAATAGAATAAATAATTTAAGTATAACAATGAATAGGAATGAACTAAGTGTAGTTCTTTCATTTTCATCTAGATTGAATCGAACCAAAAATTTAAATATTGAAAACCGACAAAATGAAGTGTCACTTATAAAATCAAAACTAAATTAATTAAATAAATTTAGTTTGGTTTGATTTTTGTAATATTTTTTAATAAAATATCATGTGATATTTTTTTGTGAATGTTTTTGAGAAATGTTGGATTTTTTTATATTTTTTATAAAACTGCAAATAAAAGATTAAATTAAATTATTTGATATTTTCTTAGATAAAATTTTAATGATAAATTTTTTCTTGTAGTAAATCAAATTAAGATGGCTAATTTGAGAGTAATTAATAAAGTGTAAATATTGTATCTTTTTGTCCTTTGGAAATAGTTGTACTTTAGTGACCAAATTGTCCTTTTCTTGTAAACCAGTCAACTGCTCTGCTCCAGGTACAATGCTAAGAAGCGTGATGTTGTTAATAATTGGGTACCGTAGAGTGTTCTACCCGCATCAATTGGACCGGGCGGGTTAGGCAGCCATTAAAACGGGTTGTGGATTTTTTAATCGGGTTGGTTTGGAGGCAATATTATAATTTTGTTGGTATCTGGTAAATCAATTAGGGACTACGCAATCGGCCCAATTGCCTGCTGTTGTTGGGAGCAACGGACAGTCTGTCCTCGTCTCAAAACACGCGTTTCATTCATTAGTTGTGTTTAATCAACGAGGAGTTTTCAATAGAATCATATCATTAAAGAACGAATTTTCTTTTTTGGAGAGATTGATCTGGGTTTAACCATGGAGGTTCCTAGCTCATGGGACGCTTTACGCAAACAGGTTCGATTTTTGTTATTTTTTGTTTTTGTTTTTGTTTTAGATTTTATGTTCACTTCTGGTTGGTTACGAGAGAAAATGTCTAGTTGTTTTAGGTTTTTTGCCGGGTGTTTATGATTTGAAGTATTGAATCGGTAATTGTTATTAATTTTTAACCGAGTGATATGTTAAATTATGGTGTTCTGTGAGATCTTGGGTGTGGTTCGAACGGGAAAGTTTAGGAATTGTGAATGAGATGTATTTTGGATCTGATGCTACCTGCGAGATTGTTTTGATTGTTGCTTCTAAATTATTGGAAGACTTCGAATTTCTTTATCTTGTGGGAATCAATTTGGACCGTTCAGATATATTCGTACCTGCAATCAGGTAGAAATTCATATTACAATGCTCTTATGGATATGGAATTTTGGTGTAGTTGATAAAAGTTGGATGACTTCTTGTAACTGTGTAGGACCTCAAGTCGTTCTTGCTGTATGGTGCTTGTTACGCAATGGAATGTGGAATGAGGATTGTTTGCAAGTGTTCTAAGTATAAGAAGTTAATGATTTCAAGTACAAAAAAAAATGTGTAGTTAGATTTTTTTTTAAGTTGCAAATTTAACAACTTTGCTATCCAATATGTTTGTAGTTTGCTTTGGGTTTTGCAACTTGCATGTTGCTGCATTGATATTAGACAGGGGCATTGATACTTCATTCAGTTTATTAATACTTAAATTGTCAACGTGGGTCTTGGGGGAATGTGTACTAATCTAACACAACTCCAAATAATCTGAATCTCTTTGCTTTTCATGTCCTCATGATGGGTAGTCTCATGGGTGGAGCTGTGTTTTGTTCACCATCTTATGAACTTGGCTGTATCTTTGGGCCTTACAACCACACAATTTTAGAAAGCATTTACACAAGGGAGGCTGGTGCTAGAATGCTTTTGCTAGCAATGTAGAAATTGGATGTTTATCACTACTCCATAAAGGTCCTTGCATTGAACTTCCTTGACACTTTGAATTTCCTGCTATTATGATGCCATGAATCTTATTATGATGATAAAAAAATTTAGACAAATAATATGATGGATACTGGCCTAAACTGGTTAGTGATTCTAGTGGCTATAACCTTCAAGTATATCAATTAGAAAAAAAGAGAAACTGGTGTCAAATCTTAGACATTGGGTAATTGATTAAAATCATTTAAAATTTCTTTTGAAAAATTATTGTTTCACAATGCAAGTAATTTATCTGCTATCCTTCATTTCTAATTCGGATTGGTTAAAATAGAAGGATGTGCTTGTTTACGGTCAAAGACACCTATCATAAAAACCTTAGAGATCGAGTAGTTCATTGGAACTTTATGAATTTCTTGGTAGAAATTGTTGTTCTTAAACTTCTTCTATTGATTTAGCTCTTAACTGTCCTTAACTCCTTCTATTGTTGTCTATTTGATTTTATATATTTATATGTTCCTAGTGGTAAGGAATTTTTTTTTCCTTGTGTGTATCTATATTTCTTTATCTATAATTGCAGGCTAGAAAACTGGAAGCACAGTTAGATGAGCAGATGAATTCATATCGTAAGCTGGTTTCCACTAAGGTTTCTTCAAAGGTTGATGCTGCAGAGAGTGATCTTGAATCTGGGATAGATCAATTGCTGAAACAGCTACAACAAGTAAATGTACAAATGCAAGAATGGGTGTCATCAGGAGGATCTGAAATGGTTTCTCATACTCTGACTCGTCATCAGGAAATTCTTCTAGATCTTACTCAGGTATTGGGGCTTCTTAATTAATATTTGGGCAGCGTAACTGGACTTGATTGACATTATATAGTCTGAATTCACAGTTTACCCTTAATGCCCTGTTTAAAATGTTACAAAAATAATTTTACTTGCTACAAAGCTACATGTATCTCTTACATGTCTCAGGAGCTCTCAACTTTACACTTTGTTACTTTTTCTCTATTTTAGTCCCACACACACACACATATTTTCACTGTTCATTTTTTCAAAAAAAAAGAAAATGTTGGTTTCCAAATTTACTTGTTCTTAGAACTTGAAATTGAATCTCCAGTATTCTTTTATTTGCTTTGTAATCTAGCCCTACTGTGTGGTTGACAAAATGATGCATTTTTCAAATAGGGAGAAGTTCATTTGAGAATCATTCTGAATTCTTCTTAGATCTACTGTTACTTTCTCTTTCTCTCTTATTTTTGCCCTCTATGACATTTGTGCATAGTCTGGTTTATGATTTTGCAGTCAGTCCATTTCCATTCATTAAATGGCCTATCAGATCTGCTCTTTCCATCATTATATTTTTGGTTGCCCTTCTTCCTTCTTATGGTTGGATTAGTATTTGATGATTGATACCCTTTCAACGTCTCATTTGGAGCTCACCATTTTTTCAATTGTGAAAATCTTGTTTAAGACTTAAGGTCTGGTGGAGGAGCTTGTCTGCATTACCTATTTGTTGGGATATCATACTTACTTTGAATCATTAGATTATTGGTAGGATACCAACTTCTTGTTAGACATGATTGAAGTGCAGGAGTTTTATCGTCTCTGCTCCAATCTTAAAGCAAAGCAAGAGCATGCTTCATTACTTGAGGATTTTAGGGAGTTTGATCGGACTAGATTGGATTTGGAAGATGGTGGTGGTTCTCCAGAGCAAGCTCTCCTTAGAGAGCATGCTTCCATTAGTCGAAGTACGGGACAGGTACGTAATGGTACAAGTAATAATTCTCTCTGGTATTATGATGCTTTCTCCCATTCTTTTTAAAATAATGCTTTAATTTCTTGTGACATTGGCGGATTCAAAATGTATCCCACTTTAAGATTACATTATGAAACCTTTTAGAACCATTCTCATCGTGTGGTGGGCAGAACCTTCAGTGATGGAGCTACTGAAGATATAAATATTGTTTAAGTTAGTGTAGTTTGTGTCTGCAGAGATGAAATATAGTAATGTATCTTATGCTTAGAAATGGATTACTACATTGATTTTCTGAAACTTCTGAAGTTAGGATGTTCTTGTTGATATTGGGTTGTTTTGTTACTTTAACTTTGGCTGTAATACCTACACACCCCTGTAAATATTCACTCTTTCTTTTTAAAACTGAGTGATGCAAGTGGTTTTTAATTTTCCCTTTTTTTTATTGGGTAAAATACGTAAAACAGTTGAATAGTTCTAATGATTCAAGAGAGTTTGGCTCTGCAAGTTAAAAGAAAATATGGGTTGTTCTTTTACACTACTTGCATTCTTAAATTTTGGTCATGCATATTTGTTTTGAGTAGAAAATCTATTTGCGTGATACTAAAGCACCAGCACTTTATTTTCTTTACGTGAAAAGGCAATCAAGTGTTACCTTTGGTTCAAATTATCCTTTTCAAGAGGTGAGGTTCACTTTGAATTTCTGACTATGAATGAAGGGATTTAGATGTCTAGAATAATGATATGCTTGATACTGTTTGAAAATTGAGGTTTTCTAACTTTATCCAAATTTGTGACTTTGTATTTTTGTTTACTTGTACCTGCAAAATGAATATGGGGAAGGTGGTATTTGAAGTTCATTCCTGACAGTTTCAATTGAATGGAACTTGTTCTTGTCTCTTAACTCTCTTGCGTTGCATTTTATGGTGCATTATATAGACCTCTTCTCAACCATTTTATTTGTTAAGCTCAAATCAAAATCTGTTCTTCAAAATACTTTTATGTTGCACTATCTGCACAGAACATAAAGGAATTTGCCTTTTGGAAATCAGTTTGGGTTCTGGAGCACCATCTGGAAGGTTGTATTGTCTTCTCATATGCAGTGTCACATAGGAGCAGGGCTTTAGTTTAAGAGAACATTTATGTCTAATTTTCATAAAATAGTCCAATGCGTCAGTTGAGGAGTGGACTGACATCTCCATTTTTTATCTACTTGCATATATTTCTTCTGTGGTGATTCTGCAGATATATGCTTCAGATGCATAAAAAAGTCATTTGTTCTAAATTTCTTTTCCTATGCTTGTGAAACATAAATTGATCCGCCAGAGCCAGAACCTAAGACAATGTGTAACATAGTCTTTAATTAGTGATGGCAATAAGTTGGATTTGCAACATCCTGACCAATTTAAAGCATAATGTCGGTTCTGATAGATTAAATAGTAAATTCTCTTTCTGTATTTGAAGAAAACATAAGATGTGGGAGAAATGATAGCTAGCCAATTGGGAAATATATATATATTTTCTTTGAAAAGTTAATGTATATGGTTGATATCAGCAGTGTTACCTGGATGGGGTTGGTTTTGATTTCTAAAACATGCAATATTTACCCCACATGTTAAGCTTAGAAATGATTTAATGAGAGGTGCACTTTGTTGAAGTTGGGCAGTACAGCAGGTTATCAACATTTACAAGAATAGATATTTCTCATCTTTATGGCATTTCTTCATTAAAAAAAAAGCAAATCAGTAATACTACTATGCAATTAGAAATATCAAAGAAAACTTGGTTTGCATTCTTTTATTTCCTTCTGTAATGAGATGGTGTCAAGAAAAATGGTAACTGTATTACTTGGTTAAGATATAAAAGATTCTTTTTCTCGGTCAAGTTTCTAATCATGGTTGTGGTGGTAGTGTTAGACCATATTATTTTTCAGGACTTTTCAGATAGAACCTCCCTAATTCCTTAGATTAACAAATGATGTCTCTTGTTTCAGTAATTGAATGTATTTTCTGTGTAGTAACATGGATAAGTTAAAGAAACTTTCTTTATGGATGGAGATTAGTTGGAAATCATTTCTCTAAAGGGTATTAAAGAACAAAGTGCAAAATATTTCTAGTTTGCAACTTGTCATTAATTTGTCTGCTCACACCCTTGCATTTCAGATGGATTCTGTGATTTCTCAAGCTCAAGCAACCCTTGGTGCACTGGTTCTTCAACGGTCAACATTTGGGGGTATCAATTCAAAGCTCAGCAATGTTAGCAGCCGCCTACCCTCGGTATGAACACTTACAATACAGTATTAATGTTTTGAATATTTGCCCAATAGTTGTTTGCTACATCTTAGAGCTTGTTTGGTTGCCATGTAATAGAACTCTTATCCTTTTGGTTCCATCACTTTGAAGAAAGAACTCAGACGCTTGAGTAATGGATTTACACAACAAATTATAACAAAAGACTTAAACCAGAGTGGGAATGTCATTTGAGATCTAACCTACAGGCCAGGTGGCAACTCTCTTTCTGGTGGCATAATTCCACCAGGGTTTGATCTCCTTGGGCTACTTTGGGGAGGAAATCTCCCTCTTATAATGAGAGTAGGAAATCTCACAACATGTGAGAAAGTTTATTAGATGTACTGATGATCTAAACTCTCGATAGAACTCAGGGTAAGGTTAATAATTAAAAAAAAGGGTAATGTCAATCTTAAAATGCTATGTAAACTTGTAAAGAAAGAAAGAAATGTCTCATGTAAATCATATTGAATCAGTCAAAGGACACAGGAAAACAAAATTTAGTGTTACATACTGTCAGGATTAAGCTCCCCTAAGTGAAGTTCTGTTTCTGTTATGTTGTTTTACTAGAATGAACTGTTTCTCCTGCTTCTATTAATCGATGTACTATTATGACTTAATGCAGGTAAATCAGATTCTCTCATCGATTAAGAGGAAAAAGTATATGGATACAATCATACTTTCTCTTGTTGCTTCTGTATGCACATTTCTGATTTTTATCTATTGGTTGACCAAGTGAGAAAATTGAAGATAATTGTGTTTTGATCTGTGTTGGGTTAAGGGGCCTGTCATTCTTGTGTTGTTCTATGGCAAATGTTTCTAGTTGGTAGTGACATATGTTGTTGTTCTTCTTTGTAACAGTATGGAATGACCTGGTAAATATCAGCACCGCAACTGTATACATGTTAAGCGAAGTCTTGATATGAGAAGCTGTTGTTTGTATGCTCATTTGTTTTCTTTACAATGGGAGATTGTTGTTTTATGTTCTGTGTACTTTTTGAAAGAGATGGAAAAATGCAATATGAACAAAATTGTTGCAAATGGTGCTCAATGATCCATTTAACTTCCCTACCAACTGGCTAACTTGCCATTTTTAGGGGCTATTAGTAGAAGTAAATATGGTATTCAATTTTGCAATTAGATAATTTGATCTTTGTATCATCATTCGTGGCTAATATGTGTAAGATGGTGTTTAATACTCGTCGATAACCTAGATGGCATTGAAACTTGGTCCTGATGATACTATAGTAACATTTGTTTTGGGGAATTTGCACATACCTGCTTTGAGGTTTGACATAATTGTAGTTCCATGGTATCTTGCTTCAAATAATGTTCATAATTGTATCTTAATGGTACGTTCAAAAGAATTTCCACTTACCTCCCCTGGGAAACCATTGTATTGGCAGGGACCATAATTTGAAACATACCATTAACTTGCAATTATGTGAAACCTGCTGTGTAAAAGTTTCCCATTTGCTTGTCTTCTTGTACCTGTTTTATATTGTTTTGTAATTGTTTTTTTTTGGGCAAGCTAGCATTTAGTAAACATTTAAATGGTTTTTAAAACTTTTTACTATATTTATTACCACGCACAACACGAAGAATAAAATTATACCAAAATTCCAATCATGTGAAGTTCACCGGCGGCTGACAATTCAAGAATTGGTAGGGCAAACGTATGCTAAACCGACAGGGACATGATGGTGCTTGTGCACACGAGATAAATATTGACTCGCCATTATAAAATTCTGGGTAGTAATCAATGTCCTTCGAACTTTAAAATATGACTCTCTTGAAACAAGTTCCAAGCAAGCTAAACAAAGCAACTGATAACATGAATACAATTACAGGTAGACGGACAGACAGAAATCTAACAATGAGATTTGGGGACCAATTTGATTAGACAAAGCAAGCCAAACCCAACAAAACAATGGAATCACATTGTCTTCGGCTTTTCTTTTCAAAAGCATATGAAATTAAGTTTACTAAGTGCCCTCATAATCAATGACATTTGATGTCGTTTTCTCTCTTCTCTTCTGTTTCATTAAAACTTTTGATGCTTATCTTCAGAACACTTTGTGGATATCATGTTACACTTGAGAAAATAATTCATAAAGTTATGAACAAGCAAGCATATAGGACAGCACTATGAGAGGCATCTAATAAGGCCCTCTCCACATCAACTTTCTCCATCTACCTGTCGGCCACATGTCGCCGTCCCTAGCTGCTTCGTCGCCACAAGATGACAAAATGACACGTGGGATTGTCCTATTGGGGTTTCTAAGTTGGAAATTTTGATGTTTTCTACAAAAGTGATTTTTCATTTGGACCCATTATCCGCACACTTAATGCATTCTTCCTTCTTGAAGAGGAAGATGATCCCTTTAACTTTCTTAACAAAGTAGATAATCAGCTTTCATCCACTCGTCACTCCGAAGCAACCTCTTTGTGGGCTTAAAACTGGACAAACTTAGTGAGTTTCCCACTTTTTTCTGTTGAAGAGAAGCAAATAGTACTAGTCTTTGAATCTAATCCATTGATCATCCTTAATAGCACGTGTATACACCTTCTAGTATGCTTGCGTGCGTGCGATGATAATGATTCATGTTCCTCTCATTTAGTGCTATATATCTTAATCCTAGCAAGTTCATGAGTAGCTTTCATGGGCAAGAAGACTACCCCACCATTTAGAGGCATTCGCATTTGATTCCTCGTCACATTCTATTGAAATGAAACCTCGGACAACAATATTGTATGCTGCCTGCCTTCTCAATGTGCTGAAAAATTGGCCTTTGATTTCATACACACCTTTGGTTTTGGACATGTAAAGTGATGAGGTTACCACAATACCTACCATTATTGATTCTTTCTTCAACTTGCAATTCCAAAAGTCAGTGTTTTCCCCAATAACAATTGTAATGAATGTTCCTATCTATTGATAAAAATGATTTTATTGACCCTTTTTCCTTTTAGATTTTACTAAAATATGCATTTATTTAATTTTATTTGATGTTTAACAATTTTATGTTATTTTAAATATTTAGTATAAAAAATATGCCACATTCGAATTTAACTACAATATATTAGAATGTAAGATAGATTTACAAAATATAATATATATATCTATTTTTTCAATTATTATCATAATTATTTAAAGTTTATGCTCTTATTTTAATTTTTTTTTATATATTATGTGTTTTAAATTTTTGCATTAATTATTTAAATTTTTATTTCTTTTGTTTCAAATTTTTTATAATATTTATTTTAAATTTATGTTAAAAAATATAAGATATATAAAATATATTTTAATCGAATCCATCAAATCTAAATTTGATAACATCTTTCGTATTATTTATTCAACAAACATTTTCTACCCATAACATGAATTCTTGTATCCAATTTGCTTTTCGATTTGTCAATTTATCATATGTTCTTTACAAACTAGTGGTAGTATTCCATGTGTTTTGTTGATCTCCATAAGCAATTTTGTACATTTCAACCTAACATTAAATGCAAAGGCAACCACCTATTTAAAAACATTTTTAACAATATCAAATTCATTCCCTAAAATACCCTTATAAAGTATTCATGCACATATATATAGATATAGATATATATAACTTGGACATAATTATTAATAATTTAAAGTTTCAATTATTAAGAATCATGTACAAATACGAATGCTCGTACAAATATTCGTATATAATTATGCAAAATATTCTTGAGAATCCTTTGTTTTCTTTAGTATGAAATTTAAAGGTTTGATTTGCTTGACACGATAATTAATCATACGTGAAATAGTACTAGTTTTGTTTGTTTATTTTAAGCTAATATCACAACATACCGTGAATACATAAAATGACAAGTAATTAAGATATATACTTCCATTAAGAAAATTAATTTTATAATTAAACAAACTAATTCAAACTTCACAAGTTCATATCTAATCTTCTATATCCCATAATTTTTTTCAACTAAAGTCTTATACCCATTACAAAATTATATTAATTCCATCACAGACCTCAAAAACAATTTAATTAAAATACCTTGTCAAAATTATGCAACTAATCAGCATGTAAGCAAATAATTAACAAGTTAATCAAAGAGTATTCTGAAATTTGAGAGTTTGATTAAGGAAAAAATAAATAAATCTTGCCCCATGCATGCATGTGTGACTTTTTTTTTCTTTTTATAATTTATTTGCTTAATACAAGATTAAATGTTAATTAGAAAATGCTGTTGAAAAAATAATTTAATTACCTATAAAATATGATTTATAACAATCATAGCAAACAAATCCTAATATTGCCTCTCTAATATTTTATTCGATTCTTACTTTCATGGACTTTTGCCATCGTACTATGAGTATTAACTAGTTCAATTGATATAACAATTTCTCTTAAAAAAATAATTATGAAACAATAAACCGCTTTCAATTAATTTCTAATTTTTTATCTTGTTTAAATCATCTCTAGTATTTTTTTTAAATAGAGTGACGACACAGTTACCCTTTACCTATCACTTTCCATTCACATTCAATCCCTAAAAGATAGTTCTCACTGATCTATCAATTGTCAATGGATTATTTTTGAAGGAAATGAAACAAATTAATAAAGAAAAAAGGTGGGGAAAAGAATAAAGATCACAGGAAAAGAAATTAGAATGATATAATTATTTTGTGCTGAGTTTTAACAGATTCCTATAGGAGTATACAAAGAAAGATAGATGTGATTGAAGGACAAATTTAATTAAATTGGTCATGACTTATAATCATTCTATCTTTTCTTTAGAGGTGTGGAAGCTTACCTAACATCTACAATGATGAATTCAACTATATGTCACCTAAATCAACTAGTTATCATACTATGTCAACAATGTTGTTCTATTGATGACAAATAATTTCGTGGGTTTTTTTAAAAAAGTTTTATAATACAAATTAAATAAATATATGTAAGTTTTTTTTTAATTTTTTATATATCAAGATGTGGATTTCGATATATTAATTTCATATAAATTATATCTTTTAATATAAATTTAAGATAAATAATATAAAAAATTTAAAATATGAAATATAAAATTAAAACAATTAACGTTAATAATACAAAACTTGAAGCAATAAAAGTTAAATAAATTATATGTGTTAGAGTTAGACCCAACAAAAATAATCATATCAATGTTTGTACATTTTTTTGAATTAATTTATTTTTTTTAATTAGGGAAAAACTAACAAAGTGACTAATTTTATTATTTTTAAGACATCAAATACTCCGGTTTTTTTACAAAATGCTTTAATTGAAACGCTTTCAAAATTAAATTGAAATGTGTGAATAATTACAAGATGTTTTATTACGTAAATTTTACTATAATAAATTTTATTTTTTATTTATATTTTTGCTAATTTCAAAAACCTTCTTATCTCATATTGAAACATTTTCGATTCTCAATTCTTTATGTAAGGATTTTATATATGCATACTATGTGTGTGTTTTGCTAAAACAAACAAATATGGGGTAAAACTCTAAATTACAATAACATTTTCTTGTTTACTCTAATAGCAAGTTCAAAACATAGAATTTGGAAGATGAATTCTTATTAAACAAGCATCACCTAGCTAGTGTCTAAAGAGGAAATAGTTCATGTCATGGTTTTGAAAGTGAAAAATGACCTAGAATTTGCCTTTTGGAGATTAGATCATGAGCTTAATTAAAATTCAAGACTTGAGAACACAATCAACTTAAAGGAAAATTTATGGGAATCATATTTTGATGTTATGAAAATTACTAAAATTTAGTCTAATAAGGTTATGATTTCAACATCAATAAACTATTTTTAGAAAACTTAGTGTTTCATGCAAAGACAAAAGATCCAAAATCTGTAAGTTCACATCTCATATTGAACATTTGGTACTTAATTTTAACATTAAGTGTTGGCTTGTTGACATTGATGAACACCTTCGTTAAAAAATGCATTTGATTAAGGTACATACTATTTAAATATAAAATAAAATACAAAATGTAAAAGTTAAAATAATTAACTAAAATTTGAAACATATAATATATAAAATTTTAAAATACAAATATAAAATTTTAAAACAATTAATATAAGAATTAAAAAATTAGATATATATTCTTAAAAATAATGCATGCATATGCAAATATTAATTAATTTTATATTCTATTTGTATGTAATCGTTTATCTATGCATTATTAATTTATTGTTTTTTTTATTTTAAAAAAATCATACTCATATAGCTAGTGGTTGGTATATATTCTTGTTTTCAAAATGATTGCTTCCCCTTAGAAATTGTATTTGCTAGACAGTTATATAATGTCAAAATTCTCAATTTTGTGTGATTATATGATGAAATTGCATGCCTAGATTCCTCTCCATGGTGGCTTTTGCTGAGGATTTTGATCATGTTGTTGATCAACAATGGGACTGAAGTGGTGCAATATAAAAATTTAATATTTATTTTTACTAAACTTGGTCTCATTTGCTATTACTTTCTTCTTTAATTTGCTTAAATGTAATTTGATCTCAGGAAAATATTCATGATTATTGTGTAGTATTCATAGTAATAAATTATATAAATCTTTCCTTAAACACCAACCATAATATTATTAAATACAATTGTTTGGATTTTTAACTTCAAGTTTAAGTTTTTAAGCACAGTAACAAATTCAACTTGATATCAGAACTAATTTGACATAACGATGCAATATTTAAATATCTATAAACATTAAAAAGTAAACAAATAATAATTATTTGGGTCGAATGAAATTACTTAAGCAAATTTTACTAAGCATGGTTTTAACAAGCAATGATTAAGTATGTATGTTTGTGCGTGTAATGAGGAAGCTAAATCAATTGGTGTGGAAATTCAAAATGTATAATAATTATGTGTGATTAAGATTATTACATGAATGAGATTGTAGTTGATGGAGATGTGTGTTATGCATGTAATTGAATATAAATAGTTGCTGATTCAAGACATTTAATTGTCAGTAAGCTGATTAATTGGACCCACTACTCCTAGTTAATTCTGAACTTGATCAATGATTCCAACACTCCAATCAACATTAATTAATTAATTTCAACAATCTCCATCACTCATGCCCATTCGCATGATAGGCTATAGCAGAGTTTTCATATAATTAATAAATAGTAAGTCAAGTTTGTAGCTAGCATGAATACTACATTGCAAGCAGGATAAGGATAGAAATTAACATATTTCTTTTGGATTTTCTGCAAATCCTTTTGTGTTATGAGTTTAAAACTTGTACAGAAGCCACAACTTTAATATGACAAGTCCATTCCAAGCCAACATGCATGTAATTCTGGAACCCACAAAGCAAAAGCTATATATATATATATATATATATAATATATATATATATGTAGGATTTGGTCTTGCATAAAGTTACAGCTAGCCTTACATCTAATAAAAAAGGTGTAAACTCAAAGACAAGATGTGTAAAAGAGACAAGAGTTGGAAGACAACAAAGTGGAAATATTCAATGGGGTATGCGCAAAAGAAAATTGTACATGGGTGTTCCTCATGAGTTTCAACCGAAGTGTTTGATTGCTAACAGTAAAAAGCACTAGAGTCTAGGGCCAGAGGTGATCCCAAAGCAAGCAACACAGGTGGTAGACTGGAAATGTCAAAATTAGGATATAACTTTAAAACTAATTGTATTCGATAGCAATCACAGTTTAAGGATTCGTTCAAAACTTTAAAAATTCAGAAAAAAATCTAGCATTGCTGCTTGCTAGATTTCCACGGTTGTCTCCAACTTAAAACCCAGTGAAAGTAAAAAGATCAAAAGAGTTTCATATATAAACGTCTTAATCTGTAAGTCTTACAATATTAAGACTTGGTAACTGTAAAACAGTTGTATAAAAATTGAATAGCTTCCATACATAGAACCCGCAGCATTTATTTAGCCAAAAGGAGAAAAGAATACCCAAATTCAATTCATCCTCTCATAGCAAATTCATCGCATAGCATGGAGCCTCAAAAATCAGCAGCAGAGCCATCTTTCTCTGAAACTTCAAGCATCATCTCAGTTTCAAATGCTCCTCAGCCAAGCCTAAAATCGTCCGGAACTGAGGGGAAGAAGCAGCAGCCTGACAAAGAACACCAACAGCTCCAACAAAACCATGATCTTGCGTTCGATCTAAGCCTCTCTAACAAGGATTTGATTCGCGGGTCGAAGCCGGAACTCAATCTTATCGATTATTTCAACACAAACTCATCGGAAGATTCCTTGGAGGAGAGTAATAATAATCATCAAGGTAATGAAACCCAGCCTAGAGTATTTTCATGCAACTATTGTCAAAGAAAATTTTATAGTTCACAAGCACTTGGGGGTCATCAAAATGCACATAAAAGAGAGAGAACACTTGCAAAAAGAGGCCCAAAAATTAGTGCTTATTCCTCTTTTCCTATTGGTTACCATTCCAACACATACACAAGCAGGTACCCTAGTTTGGCTTCTCTTCCTTTGCATGGTTCTTACAATAATAGATCACTTGGAATTCAAGTTCATTCCATGATCCACAAGCCATCCTTAGTAACATCTTCAATCAATTCTTCATATCTTTATGGCCAAAACGGTCGGCCTAGACAACCTACTGACCGACAATCTGCAATTGGGAGACTTTCTCCGGAGAATTTTCCAACAAGTGCAGCAGCTGGATCATCATCCGCTAATGGTGTTGGAAGATTTGAAAGTTTTCGAAAGTTTTCACCGGTAACTCAAGGAAACATTGGAGGATATTGGTGGGATAGTACTCTTATTCCTTTCAAGACAAAACAAGATGATTTGCAAAAGTTAGACTTGTCCCTCAAGCTCTAAGCAGTTCTTTCACTTTCGTTTTCTTTATTTTATTTCCCCCCCTCCAATTTAGTTGAATACTTTGCACCTTTTGTAAATACTTTTTGGTCACAGAAGACTTTGATACATTTTGCTTTGCAATTCTGGCGTTGAAGTTTGCCCAATTTCGATAGGTTTGATGTTGGAACTTTGAAATGTAATGCTTGTAAGTAGCTGAGAATATCTTGTTTCTTCTCTGATGCTTACTTGAAAAGTTAATATTATAGCAGTAAAAGAAGCTTGTCTTGCCCATTTTGTAATAAAGTCTGGTTTCGCACGATTCAATAATCAAAGATCTGGCAACTCTCATGCCTTTCAGCAGTTAAATCTTTAATAAATTTCGATCTTTAATACTTAAAATTTCTATTTTTAATGTTGTTTTGCATGCATGATTGGATCAAGTTTCAAATTTGAACAATAATATTAAATATAATTATTAATTAGGAGAGAAAAATGCAGTATGAGAGAATGACAAAACAGCGTTCTAATTTCTAAACCCTTCTGATATTCGATGGTTTATCAATTCAATCTAGCTTGTCTCCTTGACATGGTCCACATTACATATACATTTGTGTACAAAATCTTTGCTTGTTTGTGCTTGTCATCACATCATTTGGTTATGTATAAATGAAATATTACTACGTGGTCCACTAAAATGTATACAAAATTGGATGGTTGTGATTGTCTCTCAATGACAACATCTTTGACCCACTTGCAGTTGAAGAAATAGACCATCTCTATTTAAAGGGTTAGGATCGAAAGATGGTGGGAAAATGAAATTGAAAGAGGTTAGGTGTTGTTTTGGCTAGTTATTATATGTTAAAGTAGGGTAAATAATGGCTCTTTGCTATGCTATCACATCATTTTCCAATATTTTATTATGTGGGTAAATCTTGATTTCATTGATTTCTTACCTAAGAAATCTCTCTCCCTCATTTGGGTCCATCAAATAGTGGGTCCAAATCAATGTGATGTAAACAAATTAGATCATATTAATCATACAATCCAACATGATTTTCCATGAGTAAAGATGTTAAAGTAACAAAAATCTTATGAATTATGACACTTAATTATCATGGAAATCTTACATTAACATGGGGATGTGATAGCAATAGGTGCAAGAGTGGGGCAAAAAATGTTGAATTTGGAATAAGAAACCTGGGTTTTTGCCACGTGGAGGGTTTTGGTTGGGGCGTCTATTTTCTAGTGTTGGACTGCCTTAATCCTTGCTGCACATTTTTCCACTAAGATATTAAGGCAAGCCTTTGATTTTGCCTCCTGGTTAAGAAACAATTCAAAAGCAACAGTTAGAAAGTGATGCATGAAAACCGTGGTGTTATCATTTTAATTGCTGAGATTAGGTGAAAATTAAGGGTAAGAAGTGAAGTGGGAAGTGTTTTTTATATCAAGATCTTATCATAATTAAAGAAGAGATTGTTTGTCTTCATTTCATTAAGAAATTAGGTATTAATATTTAAAAATCCATTAAAAAAGTTCCAAGAGATGTACCCAAATCCAATGCACATCACAAATACACATGAATTACGCGGAGGCAACCAAGCTTTCATTATCAAAGTACTTGTATGAAATAGAGTTGAAAGTTTAACCAACATTCAAGAAAAATATTTGTTCGTGAAAGCTACTAAGACAAAAATATATTCATATAAATTCTTCCTCTCAAGTAAAAGCACTTTCGAAGAAAGCTCAAATACATTCTTTAGAAAAGTATTTCAGATGCTTTTTCTTATTCAAAAAGCTGCTTTGGATACTCGTTAAAGTATTTCTCCAAAACTTATCCAGCAATACAACATGGCACAAAAGCAATGTTATCTATTTGAATGCACAATTAGCATCCCAACACAACAAACATTACTCGAAGCTCTGAGGAAATGAAGCCAGACCAATAACATTCCTACATTTGCTGCTGGTAACTCCTCCAATGCCAGAAATCAGATTTGCATATTTGTTACGCAAATTTATGTAGAACAACAGGTCAATATCAGTTAGAATATGGATTAATAATAATGATGTCTATTTCTTCTCAAGGTAAGATTTGACAGCTTGCATCCATCTGATGAACTCAGTTTTATCTTTGTTCTTCATGTACCCATGCAAGAAGACGGCGAGTTCTTCATTTATACCCCTTTCCTCCAAGAATTCATAAAGTGAGTCTTGCAGCTCATCATCCAATTCCCTGTGCAACAATACAACAAAGACCAGTCAGAATTGCTTTAAAATCTACATCATCAAACACATGCAACATAACTCACATTTAAGGGGTTCCAAAACAGAGGAAAGTGTGAAAAGTTCGTATTTTGATTCTCATGCCAATCCAACAAGATTAGAGGGGATTGGTCATGAACTGCAACTATGGCCCCAAAAGGGTGATTGTGGAAACCAAAAACCCATTAGACCATTTCAGCCAGGTTCCACCCTACCTTAACATGAGGGCAGTGCAAAACTAGCACAGGCATCAAGTAGTATTGTTTTGGTTTTCAAATAA
Source organism: Xylocarpus granatum (assembly GCA_019650275.1). Taxonomy (NCBI): domain Eukaryota; kingdom Viridiplantae; phylum Streptophyta; class Magnoliopsida; order Sapindales; family Meliaceae; genus Xylocarpus; species Xylocarpus granatum. Next base: position 173,813 of record BNST01002117.1, read on the forward strand.
CCAGCAAATTTAAAAAACCAAAGTAGTTATGTAGCAAAAGCAAATATTTATTCTTGTTTTCTTTTATCTAATTTACCGGCAACCAATAGTGTATGCAAAGAAATCAGCATAAATTTTCATACTTGAATTCAGGGCCAAAATATGGCTGAGCAGGCATCTTATCATTCTCCCGGATAAATAGCCTCATAATCTCTATCCCATCTGGCCAAGCTGAGCACATTAGCTCGAAGACCTCCCCATCACCCTTGGAGATATTGACAATCAAGGTAACGTGAAGCTTGACATCTCCACTGACACTAGGTTTTGATACAGGAATGGATCCATCAAACATGGTAGCTTCAACTTTAATATCTTCATTTACTCCAAATTTTCTTCTCAATCTAATCCACTGCTCCCCTGGTTGGTCATCGACTGTGAATGAATTAAATTTGGTAATGGGCTGCAGTTAAGTTAATTATGGGTTAGCACCGAAATTATAGCCAGGCCCATGAAAAAAAGATTCTGATACTTCAATCTTTATATGGTTAGAAAATGTTCAAGGGGAAATTTTAGCAGAAAAAAGATATTGTTTAGGCATTAAGAGTCCTTGTCCCAAATTAAAGACGCATGATTATTTTCCCAAAAAAAGACAAAAAATTCCATTCTCACAAAACTCACCACATGATAAGAACAAAACTTTCGAGTTTTTACAAGAAAAAAATTTATGATCATTTTTACTGTCCATTTTGCAAACATAAACTCACATTGATGAAGCCATGCAGTTATATCAAGCTCAGTGAAATGAAGGAACTTGTTCTGCTAGCAACAAAAAGGAAGATGGTACTTAAAACCTCAAGACTCATGTTTACACATGATCTTAGCAAATTAATTAGGATTTTATTTTTACAACTTCTTGCAATCCAAAGCAAGATAAATCCTTGACCTCCTTAACAACTTCTGAGGACCCAAAATATAGAATAGATTCAAGGGCTAACCCCAGGGGGAGGGTCCAATGACATGGCCATTCATCTTCACCTAAGAGGTCAGAAGATCAAAGTGCTCCAGGAACTGCTAACCTGGGATAATATGTCTCAATAGGATTTTGCCAGTTATCACCCCAGTTGTGAACCCGGAGCCCATGCTGAGGGACTTCTGGCTCATCAAGAACAAAAAGAAAAATCAAAGGCTAGTTTGGCTACATCTTTAGAAATAAACAGAGAGAATTGTATGGTATAAGTCAGTGGCACAGTTTTTGTAGTAAAAAATTTCCTCTTTTGTTTTACAGGTTAAGATATATTCTATTGAAAGTTAACCAGAGAGTAAACAGCATTTTCCCTGTTACCCAATGTTATTGCTAATAAACTTAAGGAAAAGAAAGAAAACAAAATTTTACATACAGTTTATATTTCGGAAATTAGGAGATCACACTTTAATAACCAAGCTGTACAGTAGCATTTTGCTTCACCAACACAAAATTCCTTTTTTAAGGTCCACGGAAACAAAAAAATCTCCATCCAGAAATTTGTCCAAGTAATCTCAGTAACCATTTAGAGTGTAAGCTTCCATTTGGATAATCCAAAGAGAAGATGGAGCCTTACAAACCATTTGATCACTGGAAATTTCTTTCTTCCTCCCTTGCTTTTTGAGTTTTAGTTTCTGGCTTCAATAATCGGCGATCATTTTAGTTCTTAATCTCACTTTCTTAGAATTAAAACATCGAACTTTAACCATATGAACTGGACCAGAGAATAATGCAGAACCAGGTTCTCGTGATTTTAACAAAAGAATAAAACACTTCATATAAGTTGAGTATAAGAATATTTAGCTGAGTCGATCAAACATTCTCATTAGAATTTTTAAAACAATATAGCAGCTCCATTTCCGCATTAAATTAATGCAGATATTTTCTGGGTAATTTAAACTCTTCAATAAACTTCCAGCCAAGAAACATAAACAGACAAAAAGTCAACTGCAGAGAATCATTTCACAAACCCACAGACCAACAAAAAATAGCATTTACTTTATTTTCGAAGGAAGAAGATAAAAGAAAATACCTGTTGAGGAGGAAAGCGCTCGAGTTCGTATTGAATCTCATTGCGAAGAAGTCTCAGAATGTTACCATCAAAAGCGGATTTGCGCATTTCCGCTATGTAATTTCTTCTTGTGCTATGAGAGATTGGGTTGTTTAAGCCGGACACAACGAGAAATGGGTTCTGCTTTGTGCTCTTAAAGACTGTGGCTTTACAGAGAAGCTGGGTTCTTTTCACAGATCGTATTAGACCCGCCATTTTGTTTCTGTGGAAAATGAAAGAGTTGGACAACGCCACGACGTTGGGTTTAGGGTTTAAGGGATGTGTTTTATAGAGAAGAGAGGGTTTCAGAACCTTTTACAACAAAATGCAGACTGGGAAAATAGGTAATTGTTTTTAAAATTCTTTTTTTTGGGGGGGGTGGGGTTGGGGAAATAGGTAAGAAATATTATTTTATGCATAAAATAAATTACTTTTTTAATTAATTTGGTAATTATAGTTGTATTTTGGGCGGGGTGATTACTATGTTGTATTTATATTCGAGTATCTGAAGAAGAGATTATTCATTTAATATTTTTATTTTATACTTTAATATATTTTTATAAAAATTATTATAATTTTTTAAATATTAATTATAAATACCTATATAAATGGATAAATATTATTTAAAAAAATTTAAAATATTAAATTTATAAATAAATTTATAAAATTATAAATAAACTCGTACGTTCGTTATCAAATAATTAATACGTTATTAATGAATTCGAACTTAGTGATATTAATAATCTTGTCATGTTATATCATTTATTTAATAATTGTATTACTTTTATTAATTAATGTTCACAAATTCTATATTAAATTTGTTTCGGATTAATAAATGATGTTAAAAATTATCACCGATAATTTTGGGATCAACCCAATAATTAATTTTGGCATATTAAATACAAGTATTTTTAATTTTGTAATTATAGTTATATTTGAGTGATATATTTTAGTCAATCCCATGAATTTAAAATACAAAATAAATAAAAAAGGAGATGAGCCATACTAACTCTTTTAAGGTTTGATCTTATTGCCATGTAAAACTCCAATGATTTTTGTACTTGAAAAGTTATGAAATAAATGATTCTTCTGCAAAAGATTTTACTTGGTGAAAATGCAATAGAATCACATAGTAAATTTCACCTGATCAACCTGGTTGCATGTACTTCGGCGCAGTGTTCAATTTCATTTCACATTTTAAGTAAATTTGGCAGTCTCACCTCTTTCACCAACACAATAAGTAGAGCCATTTAAACCAATCCTTTAGAAAACAAGTTTCACAGGACAAAAAGATGTAGATGAACTCAAAACTTCAAATAGAGATCTCAGAATCTCAGTTCCTTGTTCTGCAACAAACTCGGAATTACATGGAGAGTTGATAAGAGCTTGTGACAATCAATGCAACTAGAATCACATACATACCAGCAAGAATTAGCAGAAACTACACTTAGAAAGACCTACAAATATTTTGAATTGCCAACTAATGCACATATCTGTGTTATCTATGCTAGCCCAAAAACGCCAAGCAATTATTGGATTTTTAAGAGAACGGACCCTACTGCAAAAGATTCATTCCTTGTTGATGCAAAGCTTGGTGTCCCAGGCACAGATGCTATACTAATGAGCTCCAGAGGTTTTTCTTATATCTTGGCATCTTCAGAAGGCTGCCCTTCACTTTTGGTCCTGTCCATCTGATCCGGCTGGGGAGCATCACCAACAGCTGGTGATCCACCAAAGTTCACTTGACCCAAGCTGTTTGCTATTTCTCCAGTTTTTGGCTTCTGAATGTGGTCTTTCTCCACAAAACTGCTCGATCCCTATCTGCTTTGTGTGTCATCTGGCATGCTTTTTGCAGGATTTTTCTTTTCATCACCATCAAGGTTTTTAGTTACGCTACCACCTATCTGTTTCTTTGTTTCAACCAAAATTTCATTTACTACCCAGTCTATATTTCACTTCCAAAAGCTCTGGATTTGACTTAGCTTTGTCTTCAGCGTCCTTTAATTCCAACTCTTTTGCTTTCTCCTCTTCCTATTGCTTCTTCTTCTCTACTGATTTCTTCTGCTCCAGCTCCTGAGTTGATTTTTTTTTCCAATGCCAAAAGAAAAAATCGAACAGGAAACAAAAATTGTCAACATTGAAAATCCGCATAAGATGGAAAATAGAAAGCTCGGAACTATAACAAAAATGATGTGTAGCTGCGTACAGTTCCTGCAGCATTTGAAGGTGCACAACATGTATATGTATCTAAAAAGGAAAAACTAGACATCATTGCACAAGACATGGGGTAATAAAATCGTTAGCTGAAATCTGTTGGAATAAAATTTCCAAAAAGGGGAAGGAAAAAAAAACACTGCAAATCCTGTGAAAGGGAGATGGAATTCTGTTCACATTAAAATTTCAAACACAGTTGATGGATTTATGCTTATGAACACGAAATTAATTAAAATATCATCATCTTTTTTTGCCCTTTTCTGTAATAAATTTAGGGATCAAACGTCACACATTCACTAATGTAAATCAACAATGCTTTCCTTTCAACATGAAAGATATTTATATTATTACCTTTCCTGTTTTAGAGATATGCAATGTGACAGGGTTGGTGACCTCAAAATGTCTAACATGTAAGTATCTGAGTGAGTTAACAGAAACTGAATTTTTATTTGTTATTTATTCAAGCATAATAGATAAGTATTCCCTAGAATGATGTAGCTTAGTAATTATGAAGAAATGTTACGTGTTCTAATAAGAATCAAAATGAATTTGAACAAGGAAGGTTCAAAAATAGCTAGGACGCGAGAAAATCCATGGACAACAGAATGACAATGCGGATTACATTTAATGCATAAAGTACCGATGTTAAACAAGGAGAATTGTGTTACCGCTTCATTCTTCTCATTTCCACAAGCATATTTGTACCGTTAATATACAGCAGTGACGGGAAACATGTTCTCTTAGACAGCAGCACCAAGCCAAGACTCATTAAAAATACGAACTATGGTATGTATTAAACTCATAAATGAAGATACGCAACGAAGGCAAGCAAACAAGAAAGCTGTACCGGATGTCAATCAGTCCTGATACAAAACAAAGAGAGGTAAGCATACATTTTAATAACTGAAATGAAGATGCACTACAAGCAAAGTAAAATTTCACAACGTGAGCACTGACAGTATCCTCAAAATTCATTTCAACGAGTTCATTAGCAGATATTACAAACACTATCAAATGAGGAATAATTAGATTTGGCTATGTTACTGATACGGGAGACTTGTAAAGCAATGTAGATTTGTGACGTCAAATGAAACGTTTAAAAGGTGGAACACGTTCATCTTTCGAGTTTTTTGTTGGACTGCATGTATCTTATTGTCCGTTGCAAGTTTTTGACTACCAGTCGCCTTTACTAACTAGCTAAACAGGGGTTTAAAAATATGTGGAACTCCGCAGCAGCAGTAAGGATACAATATGAACCACGGATACATTAAAACGCAAAGATGTTCGATAAAATGCCTAAGAAAAACTCAACCATAAATGAGCTCACCAACCACTCACAAAAAAGGAAAAGAAAAATGAAATAGACTGAATCCCAACAAAAGCACCGAAAGAGAAGGTACAACAATACCAATGTTACCCAAACGTCTTTTTTCTTGAGTATCAATAAGAAGAAAGTACTTTAGCGGCAGTCCTGAAAAGTCGAGCTCGTCCAGTTTTCTCTCATACGCGTCGATCCTAAGTGTTGCATTTGATATAATCTTGTCACATTGTTGTTGTTTTCTTTTTGGTGGGGTTCTTGCAAAAACTACCACGTCTGGTTTAGGCGTGCCAGAATCCAGCCCATGTATAAATTTTTGGTATACCAGGTTGCCC